>JAADXH010000666.1:0-18592 GCA_023337595.1 Globisporangium camurandrum | reverse complement strand
TCTTTTTGCACGTCCGCGATGTTGCTTGTACTGTTGCTTTTCAAAGAAAAACATTCGTACGAACAGAGCAGCAAAACAAGCGAAATGCTACACGTCGGATACAAAATGCGTTAGAAATGCGGACTTCTACTTCATGTGCTCAAGCCTACAAACTCACTCAAACTCGCAGAGAGAAGAAAAAGATGTAAGCGGCTTTACAATGGCACGATGTGATTATTGCGAATTTGCTAAAGCCCATCCAACTTGTGTAGCGTACATAAATATACATTGCACTTTCACTTCACTCAGATGCTTGCATTGCTTCACAGTCGCAAATATAACATCTGACGTTAGGTTTGTGTATTGTGTTCTCTTAACTTATGTAGACAGAAAGTTACACTTTGCAGGATATAGTTCAATACGTTTCGAACCAGGGCCGAAGCGAACGTAGCGAAGCAAACACGATCAATGCTGCCATGCGAGGCGTAGCGAGCGGCACGCTGTTCATTAGGTGCGTAGGCGGGCCCAGCAACCATATTTTCCCGATCGGAGGAGGCAACGCCGCCAGGGTGTAATGTCGTGTTTTGCACTTGTCTAATTTGTAGTACATTGCTAATGTTTTTCAGTACTAAAGCTAGTGTAGCTTTCTATCCGTTTAAATCCACAGCGCCTTTTTCTGTATTTGGTTTTGTTCGGGTGTTAGCAACAATAGTGTATGTGACATACACACAAGCTCATTCTTACAAGCTTGCAACATTGCAGCAAATGAAACAGCTGCCGTTTACTATCGTATCATTCATTTATCATTGACAGCACATTGCATCATCTTAACGTTACGATTGCAAAATGGAATATATATGGCTGTGATGTAAGGATAACAATGTATGTCAAAGAATTTGCGCGTTTGATACACAAACCTCGAGAAACATATTAAATGTATCTTGTCGACCCGATTGCGAATGACATACTGCATGACGATCGACCGTTTTGCGTTTCGATGTCAAAACTATTGGCGAAAGCTCAAAATACATCGTTTTACACTCGTTTACAATAATGACTATTCAGAATATCATGGTATTTTTTGCAATGATAGCAATCACACAAGCGTTAATCAGGTGATATACATTATTTCAGCGATCCAGTTACTAGAACATTTTGAACTCGAGGCACCATTACGGCGCCCAAATCATAACAATATACCACACCGTGAGACCTCGTATTTATGCGTGACACAAATAATTGCTGCTGACGACGCAAGCTCGAGTGTGATCGGCTCTTCTCAGCTATTTGAAATAATTTAAAAAATTTCAAGTTACGCACACAGGTTTGCAACACCCTTGTAAAAATGAAGTTTATAGTTTAGCCATGCATTCGAGAATGGTTGTATAAATCAAAGGTTTGTTATATTCATTTTTGTCGTCCATAAAACGCAACATATAAAGTATTGTGAAACTTTCTCTGCGGGACTCGAACTCACATTTTCAAGCTCTTAAACTGGTTTACTGTAGCTTGTCTATTGGCACGTACAAAACAAAAACTTTACTGACTTGTGCTGCACAATACGCATAGTGCACAAGTTACATATCCCTATAGTATTGAACCAAAATGTGCACACACACATTTGAGGCACAAACGCATCTAACAGCATCGCTATCAAGAACATATTCATGTGGACAGGCGCGAGCCTTTGCTTCGCCGCTTACTAGAGGGCGTACACCAGATCCCAGTACCCTGCGACGTTCGTCATCCGACGCAACGGAACGCAAGTGTTTGCATTATGCAATCGAGACACAACTCAGTATGTTTTATTGCAAATAATATTGTGGTTCTGACCACGTTTTGGTCTGGTCTCAGATTTAATTACATGATAAAAATCGTAACAGTGCAGACATTTCACTATTTCTATAATTGTGACGTTAGCGCAATCATATCATCGCACCCAAGTCTCTGTCGATGTATCACTCTACGCACTGAACCACGTGTTCGTTTCTGTCGATTTGAACTTGTTTGCAAACGTCAAGCAGTCACTTTCGCCAGCTCGTATTTTAAGTGCTGCGAAAGCAGCTGCATGCAAATACAGTGCTGTTCGTTAGAATTTTCTCATATTCTGAAGCTGAGTATGTCGTGGAAGTGAGATGTCGAAATATTCATAATTTTGTAATCTGGTGCTTCGCAGCAGTTGATATGCTATTAGACTGATGCGCGTTTGGTTCACGTTTCTTCGGCTTTCTCGCTTACGGTGCAACAGTGCTCGCTGTCCTTGCCTGTTATTTATAGTGTTGTAGGAGAAAATCAAGAAAGGCAAACTCTTTTTAAGACGTTATAGTGACGAAATACCAGTCACTTTGTCTGCACCTTCACATGACCAACACGATTTAATTTGAATCATCCATTTTTTCAAATTGAAAAGTGTATGCTTCCAAACCAAATTTGCGTGCTTCAAATAGCGCGCAATATTTCACCCCACTCCCCTCGTCAATTTACCACATTCTACGGCAGCAGAACCAACACCAGCACGAGCACGCGGCACACAGTGCCGACGAGGCGTACGCGTAACCCAGCAGCGACTGGCGACGCGACGAAGCGAGCACGTTACGACTGCTACGGTGCTCGGAACAGAGACTAGTGGAAGGGACGACGAAAAGAGCGACAGCGGCATCGCACGTAACGACAACAACGACGAGAATTTCCTCGCCGACGATCAGGATGATGCTGATGACCAGGAAGACGAGCAGGAAGACGAGCAGGAAGAGCAGGAAGAGCAGGAAGAGCAGGAAGAGCAGGAAGAGCAGGAAGGAGTGCAAGAAGATGAGCAAGAAGACGCGCACGAAGAGCAGGAGGCCAATTCAAGCCAAAGCGCGGCCACTCGCGTCACTTGTACAAAAGACGACCCGACCACAGCACCCGTGCTGAAATCCGAGTTTGGCTTGTGGGCTGATGTGAAAGCCGCGATCGAACACACGGTCGAGCAATGCATCAGGTTCGCGATGTGTCGTGTGTTTGTATGTGTTGAGTAGCATGTATGCGACTTACATTGCGTTGAAAGTAACGTGAAACTACGTCCAGCACGAATAGGTAAGCGTTGACACGCGAAACGGCAGTATTCGAAGTAACCCAAAGTCCGCTCAGTCGTTGAGTTGCGCCGGAGTACTTGCCGTCACTTACGTGCGCGGTGATAACGCGTACGCCCTGGGCGACGTACAGAAAAATGTCCAAGACGAAGGTCGGCTGCCCAGCCGAGGTATGTGGCATTGGCGTGCTCTGCACTTCGACTGACTCCGCTTTGTGTTATCCAGACTCGAGTCTGTGCGTGTACGGAGGCGAGCCTATATTTTTTGAATATTGGCGGTGATGTACTGGTTGTGTATGCACGTCCTTCCCAGATCAAATGCTGCTTACAAAAGGTTTGCGGCAAATGTATGGTTCGCGTAACTAACAGGCTTCGCATACACAACTACGAAGTCGATGATAATCTCAACTCGATGTACAGGGCCAGCAGACGCGTGCCATAGCCAGCGGTTATGCCGTCGTGGGTGTCTTGAGCGAAACAGGGATCGATTAAAGCAAATTCTTAAATACGTTTACGAGAACTTAGCTGCAAAGTCGAACTTGCCCGATGTCCACAAGATGACGGCGAAACTGAAGGCTGACAGCTACGGCGGCGACACGCCGCTGAGCAGGTTCAAGACATACTTGAAGGATTTTAGTGCCATATCTGGCAACGCCGTCGATGGGACCACCAACCCAAGTGCTAATGTAAGTTGTAGGCAATTACACAAGCAATAACACGGATACCTTTTCGTTTCCGTCCTTTCTTAACATTGTATATGGTTCTGATGTGACATATAAATACAATGCTTATTGAAACACAAGATGAGGCGATATGCATCACTTTGCAGACGACGCGTATGGTAAAGATGTTTGACTACTTCACAGAGGTCGTGCTCGTCGACGCGACACACATACGAACAATTACTACCACAAGTTATTCGAGTACATGGTCCACGTAACATTTTTATTAACGGCCAGTACGCGCAGGTATGGATATTATATTGCACAGACTGATGTTGCGTATCGCATCAACTGAGTTCTTACATTTTGTTCACTTAAATGTAGCGTACGTTCGTGCGAAACGAGCGCAACGAGACATTACGAGCAGTGTGCAAGCAGTTCGAGATGAGCGACCCGTGTGTTGGAAATACATCAAGTACTTCATGGTCGACAAGGACATTGTGAATATGTCAGTGCTAAATGACGTGTTCGGATCACCACACGTTATGTTCTGTCACTTACACGTCCATGATAATCTGCACACGAGCATTAAGAAATGCAAGTATGACATACCTGCGATTCCGAAATCGAGCATGAAGAGCACAACGGACGCCACGACATGCAGCTCCATAGTCATTTGAATCGTGATAAGTGCTTCAAATCCGATCGGTTTGTCGTACACATTTGCACCTCAGGCGAGCCACTGGGATTTTACGATCTATGAACGAAAAATGTACTTCATTGGCGTATTACTGGTCCAAGGAATGTCGTGGATTGCCGACGTCAACAAAAGCGCTGTATGAATTCCAGTGCAGTGCGTAATGGTCCCATTGGGCGACAAGAGCATGCTACGGAGTTGTGACACATTGATGGCGCCCAGCAACACGCACAGACTGGGTCGGTATTCACACCACTGTGTTGGTGTCCGCACAGTTGGAGTTAGTGCGGTAGACTGAGTCATCACGGCTACTTCTGGCTCTGCACACCAACCCGCGCACTGGTGCGTAGCTGGTGTGAATTTACAGATGCGCATAGTCACGCCGCACGACCATAATGAAACACAGAAACGTGGAGTAGATTATACAGTGTGGTTTGACTCCGCTCCTGCCGAAAAAGTATCGCTCGCAGCGCTTCAAGCATGAGCCGTGCACATTGCTGTCGCGTCTTATCGACAAGCACATTTGCGGCAACCTGATTCTATTTTTCTGAAGTCGAGACGGCGCGTGATTGTGACTTGGTGAATGGTTGGCACTCATGTACCCCTACTGACTTTAAAATGCTGCGCTGCCGATACTTCTGCAACAGCATCACAGCCATAACGCAATTTCATGCATATTTAAAATAGATAGCGAGACGCGACGCAAATGAGAAGTGCGTGTGTGTGTGAGAGAGAGAGAGAGAACACGAGGTAATAGGAGAGTTATTGAGTGAGTGAGAGACCGCGAGAGATGTGCACGACAAGGCCAATACGTGTTTGCATTTATCACTATATATCGGTGTTAGATCGACTTGTATTAATCACTTTTACCTACGTCATTTTGCTGTTGTTTTGTGGTACAACATACTATGGAAAGACCATAAGCAAATGCGGTTTGCGTCAATAATCTAAATTAGTACGCTGGTGCTTCCTGGTACAAATTATTATGGCGAGATCATTAGCAACCACTATCATTCTTCGTCGCATATATCATTGTGTTTAGTGAGGCGCCATCTCTGATTGCGTTTAGTGAGGCCCCTTCTATTTCTTCATTTCGGTGAGTCAAGTCGACGTCAAGTTGATTTTTATGAGACATATCAAGACATGTACGCAGATACTACATCCTCAGGTTAAATAATCACACGGACTCTGTCCGTCTTGGCGCTGCCGTGCTTGTGGATTCAGATTTTGTTTGTATACCTTGTTAATAGACAAGCTATGTTAAAACCGATTTGAGTCCCATCCTGGTTATAAATGTCAGTTTAAGTCCCATTGTGTAATTTGTCCTTTGTTATTTTCACAATAAAGAGCTAAGTGTGGGTCACATAGGGCAAGCGATAAATCGAGCAGTTTCGACGTAGTTGTGTGCTCCTGATGTACACCTGTACTGAGCGAATTTGGAGAAGGCGAATATGACTTCACTACAACAACCTTTCAACACCACAGTGCTATCCACGTGATATACGACCGCCGCTTACAACTACACTCCAACACCAATATTTAGGTATTATGCGACATTGATATGAATGCTCAATATTAAGGTGATGTAACTGCTTGTCAAGATTTACAACATGCGCGATTGGGTGTCCAACCCACTATTGGATGGAAATATGTGTAAAATCTATCACGTATATCTATACCACGTGACAATATGTTTTCGGGGTTTTGTGGGGGGGCATCCTAGATCCTAAAACAGAGACACTTCGTAAACTCGTTGTGAAGTGAGGTCATATTTATGATGAAAATAACAGTTACCATGCAATTGCCTCGCATACCCTACACTTTTCCTTGTAGGGCAATTATCATTTTAACTCTTTCCACTAGTGTACTACTAGTTTGTCGAACTTGTGTTGTGTAGGAGCGATCATAGATGTCTAGAAAATCGGTGGTCACTGTAGCATTACACAGACCTGCAAATTTGAAAAAACTATCATGGGTGTGTTCGTGTACGTACATGCGTAATCCAACAGAGTAAGCGCCCCGGACTCTCCTCGGCTGCGCGGTTCGTTTTCTCGAGCGCCTTCTGCGTCGCAGTTATCGTATACCACTCTGTGTCGACCAACCCAAACACGGTCTACCGAAAGTTAAAATGTCTGAGAGTTTGAACCCGCTGTTGTGTTTCTCGAGCGGCTTCTGCGTCGCAGTTATCGTCTACCACTCTGTGTCGACGAACACAAACACGGTATACCCGAAGCTTGAACGTCTGAGGGTTTGAACCCGCTGTTGTGTATGTATGTGTCAAATTGTGGAAAGTGAGTGTGTATATATGTGTGTGTGTGTATTTGTGTGTTTTTAGATGGGTGTGTGCATGTGTGTGTAAGAGGAATTTAGGAAGAGCAAAAGTGTGTATCAGTGTAAGTATGCTAGTGAGCTTGCGTTACGAGTGATGAAAAAGTCATTGGTTAATCATACCTATTTAACTCATGGAGAGAAATAAAGGAGTCGCTACCCAAAAACTAGAGCGTCCCTCGAACACCCCTCTTGGTTTTCGTAAAGGAATAGTTTGATCCTTATGGTATACTTGATATTTGTAATGGGCGACATGTTGTATCTACAACATGAGAGATCTTCTCACATATTAGAAGATACTACATCAAACAATGGAGGATTTTTGTTTTAGCGCTTGCACGAGATGTATAGTGACGAAGCTGACTGTTAAAATTGTTGTAGTATGATCGCACGTTCGAGTTTGTTATATATGAACGATGGCAGTTGTTCTATTTTGAGCATATTTGTGCGTCAAATGTAATTATTATTGTATAGAATGGAGCGGATTAGCTCATACACTGTTTACGGACACGTGCACTATCAAATTTACAGTTAAATACGACTGTAAGGACGCATTGTATATAACATGGATAAGTGCAAAGCACTCAATAAACCTACGCCATAAGTAATCGCTCACACAACACTGTGAAAATGAATAATAGAATTGTGCATTTCTCAGGGTTTTGTGTTGGGTATACTGTGTTTTAAATGACATTCAGGGCAAAACAGCTACTTGAATGTGCATTAACACACACTCAATTATTTACTGTGATACCCCCGGATGACATGTAAAAAAGTGTACATCACCATATAGCGTATGCCTAAATCAAATGTGCGTATTTAACAAGGAATCGGCTGGTACAAAACGCGTTGTCTAGTACAATGTCGCGGTATGGAAATATATCGTCACGATATCGTTGTACGTATATGACGATAATGTAGTTCGTCTCATTTTACATTGCACCCAAAGTTATCTATTACATAATATATGCGGTTTTCTCAAATAGAAATTATTGATGCTGAGAGAGTGCCAATATAAAAATATGTCTTGAAACACTGTCATTGACAAAACAATTTGCTGTTAGCAAATACTTTCGCATACCAATCACACTTCTGAAAACAATACTGACATACGCTTCTTTTTGGAAAACCGTGCTACGTCTGTTAGTATAGTCGCAGATACCAATACATCGCAACAATATTTCAGTTGCTTACATTATGTGTACACGAAACGAATCTCTCCGCTTACTATGCGTAACAATTGCAAATACATCGCCAATACGTTATGCGTAGTTTCTATCTAACGTCTGCACATGTTGTAGACGTTATAAAATAAAGTAAGTTTTGCACACGAAGTTGTTATCCAATACGGTGCTGCAAAGCAAAATGTTACTAAATGTGACATACAAATGTTTTCAGTAATATAGTGTCAATCAATTGAATTGTGTTAACATCTCAAGATCTGTGTGGTCACTGTGTGATTGATAAAAATTTGGTAAATATTTCGTTCCCGCACGTCACGATTATTGTGTATGCGAAATACACGCGTATTTGTATGATTTCCGGGTGTATCATGCTCACCGTAACGGGCACATGTATATCTTAGAACACTGAGACCTCTTATCCAAATTATTTAGTTATGTGGTGGTACATCATATTTGCCATGTGCTTACATGTATATAGAACTCGATGTCTTGCTAGACTCACAAACATTGGTGAATGCTGTGAGTGATTGAAGCTGTAATACAGATGCAGTGATAGTGCAATAGAATATAACATATGTGAATATATATATGGTGCTACAGCATCCACAGGGTGCATATCTACTCAACCTCATCTTGTCGTATGAAATTGAAGTATAGTTAGTAGTACTTATATATATCAAGCTGCTACTAGTTTCAAGTTGTATATATCATTATCTGCAAGTGCACCTACTCCAGCTGTGAATGCGCAACCGGGTATGTTCTACATATGTATTGCATAAACCGTACCATATCGCATCCCTTGGACTTTATAGTGTGTCACTACAATGTCAATAATTTTATCAGCAAACGTCTAGTACAATATGATTGTCAGGTAACAAATATCAGCGACAAAGTTGCTCAGACAAGTGTAGGTGTCAGACACATGCGTGATGTCCCATTTGTATATCGATCAGACGATATTTCAATGCAGATGGCAGAACATAGAGGCACACAGGAGCCAGTGCAGGTCGGAGAGCAAGCATGTGGGTCGGTCGGCGCAATGAGTGATAGCAGCGATACAGAACAAATCCACGGCTCGCGCACATCAAGATATACCGACAACTGAACAAGGACCTTGTTAGTACGTTTATTCCGTTTGTTTGCTCACCTTGTGTGTTTGTGTCCGGTGTGTTTGTGGTGCGAGTATTTCTTCATGTGTGGTTGTGAGGTGGTTGCGTCCACTTGAACACGACTGTGACTCGTGTTATTGTGAGTGACGATGACATGGTCTTTAGTGGATCCACGTAGGTGGCGTGGTCGACCGAGTCACTTGCGCTAGAGTCGTTTGTGCCGCGGCTGGCGTACTAGTGCGTGCAGCTTGACTTGATGCGTTGTATGGCTGAGTGACTTGGAGTGAGCATGGGATGATTGTATGGTAAATGCAGCAGGTGCCCATTATGAACGTTTGACGCTGCGCTGGTCTGAATGTGATGAAGTGGCGAGGACCGCGAACGACTTACTGTTTGTTCACTCTTAGGTTTGTGCAATTCAGGAGTCATATCTAAAAGCAAGATACACTAAAATCTGTACTTTAGTTATGAAACACTCCGGATGCATATAGAAGCATCGCCATGTGTATGACCTGCAGCAACAGCCAACTCGATTTGTTGTCATGCTGATGTGTCAAAGGCAACGAGATTATATGCTTTGACGTATGTGAGCACATGCTTCCAGCAATTTATCGAACTACAGTGCAATTCATGCAGCAGAAACCGAGCATGCACAGCTGGCTGTGCCTATACGCAGACGAAACTCGCGCTAGCTACCGCACACTCGAAGTCTACAGTACCGTTTTCCGGGTGTAGCTATCCACACACACACACACTCACACACAAAATCGCATAGTAGCTGCTTGTGTACAAAGAATTGTTCTCTCGCTCCCTGTACATATTATAATAACGCATGTGTAGCAGGTAATGCACTCGTTCAGGCGAAATATATTACATGCCCGACTAATAGGGAAATAGGATTACATTTTCAAGAATCTATACTCAAGATGTGTCTACAAAAGCGCAAGCAGCTACTGCGGCGACTGCAGGGCTTTTATGAGACGCTGCTGGCAGCAATCGGCAACATCAGTACGACTATGTTTAATTTCCCTATCTACGTCAATATACGTTATCATACAAACATATGATGCAGTACCGATAACGACGACGTCGAATGCATACACGCAACGCAATGCCCACTTGACATTCCCATTTTGGTGCGAGTGATTTTGTATCGAGTTTACTTTTTGCTGGATTTACATAGACGTGGGTTGGTTGTAAAATTGCGGCACATTTTGTGCATCAGTTGAATTAGCAAATTGAGTGACATTTTCGTATTACAAAAAGTATTGGATTTTTGATCACCCGCAATATTATCTGTCCATGTTTTACATGTCGGCATTCCACTACGTCGCTTCAAGCAAACTGACAAAGGAGTAGTTAACTATCTAACTGCGCAAACATTTGTAGGGCAATCAACATCGTCATTATCTGTAGTCAAATGTTGAATGATACTATTGCAAGTTGTAGATCATGCAGATGTATATCTCATACATGCTATATAATGCACTGTAATTATCGGAAGAGAATTACAAATAGCTTCCGGCCTGAAAGATTTCTTGGCGCATCTGCTCTAGATACGACACTTTAATCTTATCTGAAATATATGTTTAAATTTTTTGCTCACGTATCCATTCATGCATATCAGGGAAAGCATTACAACATTTACGATATCTGCGAAGTAAAGTATACCCCGATAATACAACGTGCCATCACCACACTGCCCTGTGCTACAATATACGTATTAGTTTGTGGCAGTGACATTTGATGCATTGAACTCGAATGATGCAATAGCATTTCAGCTGATCTAGTGGTGAGTTGTCATTTTTACGAAACGTACACACTTGACAGTCGGTGCACAATTTTCCTGACTTATAAAATATTCCATTTACATTGTGCTCTTGTCCCCTAGAAGGGTATCGAAGTATGAATATATATCTACACTATTGACTCGTCAAGTTCGTAAAATTGCGGCCAATGTCAGCATCAAAAACTTATGCCAATACATGTTGTTGATACCGTCAAGAACTAAGTACATTCGGTGTGCAAGGCGAACAAAACCGCTCCCAATTGGACGAAGCGTGAAAGAATTACGCTGTTTCGCGCCATAGTGCGACGCGACTTTCACCACCACCACCCATATCAAACACAACAGCATGTGCACAGGCACACTCACGCAATCCATTTTAGCATGCTGTAGATTTTGCGCACTTCTCATTCACATCGGCGATGAGCTTCACCACGACTACGCTGCATTCCACAGTCGAGAGGACTGGCTAGACGTGACTCGTCAAAACCACATGACGCGCTCGTCAGCGCATTGCAGAGACGGAGCCGACTGCCTACCGGAGGGCGGTGCACGTCAGACATTAACGCGGTGCACACCGGCGATTGTCGAGTCGCGTAGAGAGTACGTCGAGGACAACAGCCAGTACACGCTACTAAAATTGCAAAGGTTCCCGCGCTCAATCACAACATTCGTTTGATAACATGGACGATCGGGAGAAAACATGCTGGTCAGTTTTAACGATCAAGCAGGTGAATACCATATTTACGTAACTCTAGTTTTGTGTTGACGTTTGTACGGAACTAATACATTGTGAGTGCAGATTTTTATCCCAACGTGTTACAACGACGTCATTAAGCAAAAGCAAGAGGCGTTCGGCTACGCAATTGTGCGCATGAGGACGATGATGACCCATTGGACATTACAACGAAAAATACAACTCGTACTGCAAGAGAACGCAGGGTCGAGCGAAGAAGAGCGTTAAAGCGACTTTTGCCTCTTTGCCTCCGTCTAATGGTGCCAATCGGCATCTGCATCCATCTGTGTAAGTTTGTTATGTCATATGCTAAGTCAAGCGCAAGCAAGGCAAAAAGGTCGTGATAGTTCTCGGCAACGCTTCAGCACACCGCCAGACAGATCAGCGTGCTCAGCCCCGCGGCTACCTTGTCCTTCTCCGTCTCGCGCCATTCCGCTCAATGTGCGCCTATATCGAGGGTTTCTTTTGCGCGTTGAATGCACTTTTCAAGGCTTACTTACGTCATGCGACGGATGACATGGTCGCTTTACGTGGTACGTTTTGTGTCCACATTAGTTGCTGTTCTACCAATTTTGGCCGGGCAATTATGAAAACATTAACACACTCCAAATATTCCTTCCAGTAAAGAACATACTGCAATTGGTATAAGGAGAACAAGAACGAGCCATCCCTTTTTAATAAGATGAGCTTGCAGAGGCGCAGATGAATCATAATTTATTGTTATCGCGGCACTAACAAACACGCTGCAAACTGCACACAAATGCACTGACTCAAATAACCAATCAAAAACACGCAGTACTGTATTGTACCTCCGACCGAGAAAGGACAAGGACGTGGCACAGAAACACCAATTCATATGTTTTGTATTGTCATGGAAAGACGCTTTGATATCTTAACTGTTAACTACATTTCTGTACAGCGAATGTACATGTATATTCGTAAATACTTGCAACATTAGGATTAAACGCACCTATGTACATCACATTTCTTATTAGTATCTAATGACGTGTACTACAGTTTGTATAGTTCTTGATCGAACATAAAATGCGTGAAATGTTTGCATACATTTGTTAACAATTGCATTCGATATATCGAGTGAGATTGTTATGGAGCGTGAATGTCAAAATTAGTAATATTTGTCACAATTGCTACACTTTATGGAAATACGTTGTCACGTAATACATATATCTCGGTGTTAACAACACTTGATAGTATACTATTGCTGTAATAAATGCTGGGATGAATTTGAAGAAATTGTCCAACTAGCCAACAAGTACATATGTTATCCACCAAGTAGTGCTGAGTAACACTATACGTAAGCTTTTTAGAAATGAGATTGATAAAGCAAAACCCATCTGTGTACGTGTTGTGAAAGTCAAATTTGTATCCACTAAGTCAATGCATGTAGTCGCTTTTGAAGCCAAAATGCAAATGTTTGAAACGAATCATTGCTATCTGTTTGTCGCCAGCTACCAATGTAAAAAACATTACTTTGTTGATCGACGTAAGCCACTTTGATGAACTTCACTGATTATTCTTTACATAATCGTATGACTATTCCATTTTACCATCATGTACATAAGGCATTTATTTGAGGTTGAAAATTTGTTGAAATGTGTTGCAGTGGATTTGCGTTTTTAAAGATGCGTTATTGATTATAGCGTAAATATTACTATTAAAGTATTCATTCGTTTACATGGCGAGCGCACTCCCAGAGCATACATATAATTTATTGTATCCGTCAACTCGATATTGACATACAACACTAGCAACTCGAAAATACGTCTGGTGTATAGTTAATATAAAAATAGGTGCTCATGGCGTAGTTTACATTATTGCAAATACAAATTTATATGTATCTTATACCAAGTCTAAAATGATGGTAGATACATGGTACGTCATACAGTGATTTTTGCTTAAGCCGTAGGATATTAACACTGTGACATCTAATGGTGGGTAGTGAAACATCTAATGATAGAGGTATTCGCACTGTCGTTTCGACCGTTGTGAATTGCAGACACGCTAGCTACGCTACACATCTAGGGCAAATATTCTTGATCAAAAGTTCACGTCAATCATTCATGTTGGTTATAAAATTGCAACTATACAGGCATCCTTGCTGCTTGGACACTTCTCCTTGTGGTTGAGTCTGTTCACGTGCACTGCAGTGTATCAAAAAGCTACGCGCCTATACCTTTTCTAAATGCAAGTTATATATTAGACACAAACATAAATGAAAACATCTTTTTGAGACAATTTTGTCTGTCTAAACACCATTAAAACAAGGCATTTGCGACGTTACCATAGATATTCGACTAAGGGATGTGAGAGAATAGTACATGCACACCAGAACGTTTTGCATAGTTACATGGTACAAGACATTTGTCTAGAAATTGGTCAATTTAGACTTAAAGATATAGATAACCGTGTGGTTGTACGAACTACAATAGTTAAAAGAGTGAGAGCATGAGTGGACACAAATATAAGAAGCTTTTGAAATGATAATTCTGGATGTAAAATTTATGAGGAACCGTATTTGAGGCATTTAAAATCTGCACGCCGCAAGCTGTTTTTCTCTGCTAGTAATGCAGTCATGACTGGCACTCAATTGCATAAACATAAAAATTTGGACAAATCCAAATCGACCTTATTATTGCTTACACATGTGTCGCGTGCTCTAGTTGTAATTCGATAGCGATATTGGCGCTAATATATAGCAGATAATAACATTAACCATATGATTCGATGGATAACTTGACGCAACAAATAAGGATAGACACTTCTACAACAGCAAACGACATACAGATAATCTAAAACGAATTTTCACTTACGTTCAAGTTATTTACAACTGTACAACATGAGTCATTATACAAATTAATAGAAATGATAAGCATCACACCAAGACACTAGTTGAGAAAAGTAATGTCGCTTTCATACCTAAATTGTGCTACATTTTGTGAATTGCATTCGATTTGCCGAGATCACCATTTGTGCCTTTGTTGTGCATTAGGCACTTACATAGTTACACATACATCATATGTTCATACTCGTAGTAGAACATGTTGTCTTATCTCGGATTAATTGCAAAAAGTAACTACGTAGCGTTAGTAGTGTTTGCCTCTATAATGATTCATTATAGAAACAATATAAGTATTATCAGTAGATAGACTTGACAATCCCAGCTGTGAGCTGCATGAAGATTTAAGTGTGTCTCTGTACCAGGCATGCGATTGGTTGCAAAGCTATTGCGTTTTAATATCTTCGAGCACATTTTTTGAATATAACTACTACGTCGTGTGATGATAAATGCGACACGTAGTGGTGAACAAAATACTGAATAAATATTGGTGGCCTATTTATAGTTTCAAACCGTGTCTTACACCGGATTCCGAATAATGTGGCACACGTTATTACACACTGTTTTGCTAATACTTGAGAAACATGAGCACAATTACCGGTAGCTACATGCAATTCCGGTTGTGAACAGCATATAATACTCCTACCAGTCATGCGATGACTAGCGTGTCCTTGCGACTAGGTCAGATATGTGGTGTGGGTTTCACCACGGTGCGTGCTGAGCGAGCTCCTTACAACGAGTGGATTGCATAAAACGGGCCTAGAACTTCTTTCGTGACAGTATTTTGCAAAACCCTTCTACTCGGTTTGGGACAGAGGATTATGATTTAGGAGGACGATTTGTGGTGGTTCAATTTAGATACAAACTGTGGCCTATACCGGTTTCTAAAAAGTGTAGCACGCTTATCGGTACATACATGGGGCTGTAAACGAGGTTTTTGAGCTCTGTGTCCAATATTTAAATGTTTTGCCCATGTATTCGATAAGTCGTTCCTCATACGATAATGAATATGGTGTAGTATTGTGTTGTTAGTCGATCGAAAATTACACGTGCTGTTTTGCTTGAATCGAATGAATGATCTAGACAGCACAACCAAAAGCTATCTATTGGCGCCACTTGCGTTTTGAAGTGATCATTTTCGAATCCACTCCGGGGAAAAAGCTATTCTCGATTTGAAACCGAACTCAGCAAAATTTGTCTATCCTCATGCCGGTAACTCATTGAAACTAAAAAGTAGGGCAAGCAACACTTTTACACGCTCGAACTCAGTAATTGTTCAATGATTCTCTGACAACACACAAGAAAGTTTAGCCAATGCACGTTATTATATTTAACGCCTCTGTAAATTCGATCAATTGGAGTGATTGCAGAATTTATTGTGGGTGTTATTGGCAGAAAAATTATCCATTTGCCATTTACACACAAAACAACCAGGTTAATGCAAATTAAAATAGCCTCGCCTGAATTTGATTTAAAGATGTCTAGAATTGACTGAGCAATTGCCGACTGCGAACGTTAACAGTGTTCATACGCATACCTTTTCAATCTGCCCAGATGCGTAGCGAACAACAATCAACTCGAATCTGCCCAAATGATTTACAACATCTTGGCAGTATGTTTTGACACAGATGAGCAGTCATTGTGTGGTATCGGATGATAAGTATCTCAAGTACGAATAATTGAAGACTGATTACCTTCTTACTACTTGTTATAATTTGTGGCCAATCGTATACCAATTATTGTGTTACACATATTTATATTCAATTGTAGGCAATATAAGTACGTCATACACATTTGGCAATGCCGGTTCTGACCTGCTTCAACGCATTGTGCCTGTCGATCACCGAGTTGTTTCATTATTGTGAGGGAACGCAAACCTGAGCTGTTTATTATCGTGAGGGCTCGAGACAATAGCTTTCACCTGAGTAATTTTTTTTGGCAGGTCAATCTTCTAACATTGGGTATTTTTACGCGGCATAGGTTAGCTATTGTCAATCGCCAAGTCGTCATTGATAAAAACGTCAATTGGAGCATCCAAGCAGCGACCAAGAACAACGAGCATCGGAGGCTCGATGTGACCCACCGCTAGCTTGTGTTGAGATGCATTCTTGACATGCACTTTTCAAGACCATTAACATTGAAGTGATTGATTGTGTGGTTCTGCAGCTTCATGAACACGTTATGGAAACGCTCAATTTAAAATACGCGTATCATTCCTCCTATGAATACAATACATACAAATATAAACTAGAATCGGTTTAAAAAAGTTCAATTATACATGTTCACTCCATTTTTGAAGCCGCAAACCAGAGGAGCACGTGACAACACATTGTACTTTGCCATTTTGTTTAGTAAATAGAGATATCGAGCTAGTTTTGCGCAAACTAGCATATCAAATCTTATCGAACACAAAATTTTGGCACTGCCATCATAGAATGCAGTGGCTGTGAACTGTAGACATAAAATACTGTAGCATGAACGTCGTGTGAAATAGGATGAATACAAACGTAACATAGTTAGTGCGCTTATTGTACGCCTGCATTGTAATGAAGTTGCAAGTGGATATTACCGGTATACAAATGTGGCAATCCTGGCTCTCGGACTTGTCAAAGAAATAAATCTACTGAAAAAAACAAGTATTTTGTAGGGCTGGGCGACGACGTTGCTATTTTTATAGTAGCCATCTTAGAATCATACCAATTTTGTTTGTGATTGAATATCACGGAAAACTCAAGTGATATAAACGAAAATGAGTAAATCGATGGTCAAAACTTGATAGTGTATTCAAACCACGATGGCTCGGTGTGGTCGATAGACACCCTTTAAGCTTGGTCAAAGTAACACAAGTCAGCAATACAAAGCTAACAACGTCATTTCAGACGATGGAGATGACTGAAGAGCAGCGTTCTGACGTCGATGCCGTTGCTTGCACTCCGCGAGCATTCGCTTATGCGTATTGAATCAGCCCACTGCGGCGACCCAGCTTCGACTCGCTGGCCAAACGCGTACTTGTACAGAAGCTTACGTACTCGCGTGGATGTATGCATGCTGCACACCAGTATCGAGAGACCAAAGAGCAGCGCCGACTCGCCGAGATGCAGCAAGGTATACTATGCTTCTTCACGTTTTTGCAGTGACGGAACATCAGCGACGCGGCCAGCATAATGTCGTGTGTGTTAAGATCAGGAAAGACGCATCGCGAAGCCCGTGTTAGAGCGATGCTACGCTTCGTACGTTTGTTATCCTCGTCGCAAAGAGGCGCTGATACTGCGATGTTACTGCATCGCCCACTTGGGACACTCTGCCAAGTTGTGCTTGATGATTGGCCACAAGGACGCATCGAATAAGCGCGCTGCAAAAGCAAAAGAGAGCACGACATCACCAATCATTCCTCTGCAAGTGGATAAGCGACACAGAAAAGATCGTGTTGCAGATGAAGTCGAGGCGGTGGAGATGCAGAAAGAGGCAACCAGGCAAGCACATAGATATATGCAAACTCGATGTGGCAACTACAACGGCAATCAAATGCTGCAGCGGCAAGCAGCAGCAACCACCGTGTACACGCTAGCACCACAGTATCCAGTTGCCGTCCATCGCGATGTTAGCCAGGGTGGGCTTAGACCGCCGTTACAAAACTAAAAAGCTTAGTCTTGACGAAACATCCATGTGTTAGGGCGACGGCATGGAGTCCAATAGATTCGAGATAAAGAAAAGCGCCACAAATTCGACATTTTTGCGCTTCGCTGAGCCTACAGATGAGAACGACACAGCTTTCTTCGTGCGTGCAAAGAACAGTATCGAAACCAAGCCTTTGTCAGAAACAACCAACTCGTTAAGTCGAGCAAAATCATTGTACAAGCCACAGAGAAGGCAAAACAGAAGAATGGAACAATGTTGATGTAAGGGCTGATCTGTGCGCCAATCTGTTTAACGAAAAGCGCAACCAATTATAAAGACCACGCGCAGGCGGTGACGATAGAAAAGATACACGCGCCTGGCGATAGGCTTCATCCATTACATGTGATGTGTGATCAATGGCCGTACTGTAACCGGGCAAGCCCGAGTTACGCAGCACAGTCGAGAGGAAGCGAAGAGTGTTTCGTAGGAAGCAAAGTCCAAAAGTGTATTGAATGATTGGGTTTGGTGTTTGTGCACTTCTAGCACAAACAGCTAACTTCCTAGTT
>JAADXH010000665.1:0-18602 GCA_023337595.1 Globisporangium camurandrum | reverse complement strand
CGAATTTGAGCGCGAAACCAACATATCTAAACTTCTCACACTCGTGCGAGCAACATATCTAAACAGCATTGTTTGAATCGCAGTCTATCAAAAGTTATAATGCAAAATGTGTGTGTCCCTAAATTATGGCCTGGGGTGTATGACGGACAAATTGTGTGACACAATTTCGGTATTTCTCGCACAAAATTCCAGCGCTGCTTGTGGCCGCGAAAGATACAGGGGTCGTCGGTAGTATCGTCAGCGGGATCGCGCTTGACTCCCACCATAACAATGTTGTTTTTAGACATTTTCATTTTTATTGCAATTCGATTCGTCAAGTGGTTGTATATTGGCGCCAATGAAGAAAATAGGACCAGACCTACACAACTCTAGTGGCCCGTTCTAATTCGGTTAATACAGCGTTTTGACATCTTCTGTGCTTTGCACTTCGTACACATTCGCCATATAGAATCTACATTTTTACGCAATACGTCGTTCTGTTGCCGAGCTAACTGTAACTTACTCATGATCAGTGATAGATAGAGAGATAAAACGATAGAGAAAGAAAAAGAGAGAATGAGGGAGAGTCCAATCCCAACTGAAATATTTATTAGTATATGCTCGGTAAGCTACGGTAATGTTGTGGTTTTGTTTTTGCTGAGGTTTCACAACTGCGTATTTTGATGTCTTCTGTGCTTTGCAGTTCTCACACGTTCCGCTTTATACAATCTACCTATGTCGCTTAATGCATCGTACTTTCCGCTCGGATGGGTCAATGCTTTGACCAAACTACTTTTTACTCCTAAACAGAAATGCTTCGAAGAACACGACAATAAACCAACATAATTCAAGTGGTCAGCAAGCTGCGACGCGACTCCAGCACCACACGACCGTCAACGCGCACGTACGCACGCCACTAGCAGACGTCGCCAAATCCTTCGCGACGAGGATGCCCAACACACTCAAGGGCTACGCGCTTCATTCACACGCATTTCCGCGCGAGAAACTCCAACAACAGCAGCAGCAACTGCGTAGCAGGAACGGCTTCTCCCCTTCAGTCGCCCCACTCTCTGCGCGGCCATTCATGACGATGACCGCCGTCCCACCCGTAGCAACATTCGCGCCGTCTGTGGCAGCAATGGTGGCGCCACGAGAAGTAACTAGCGGATACTACTACCCTCAGCAACAGCAACAGCAACAGCAACAGCAACAGCAACAGCAACAACAACAACAACAACAACAACAACAACAGCGCAGATATATGGCGCTGACACCGCCGTCGCAGCCAGCGACCAATATCAGCAACAGCCCTTCGAGTCACACTTACGCGAGCTACCAGCAGGTGCAGAGGCAGATGCACCCGCAGTCAACATCGTCAGCGTATTCCACCTTCACAAACAGTAGCAGCAGCAGCAGTAGTCGTGCGATGGACGTGTTTGAGCAGCTCCAGCCACCCCTCCGCACTACTGCGTCGAGCGCGCGTGGCACGTGGCCCAACGACAGCGAACAGCGCACGCATACGACGATCGATCGCACCTCGACAACAGCGTCACCAACTGCAAACCGCGCTGCAATGATGAACATGCACAGTTTGCGCACAACGGGCGTCAAGCGACCTGCACCGAACACGGCAATTGCGAGTCCACGCGACCAGCTGCCCATGCAAATGCTGTACAGTCGCAGCAGCAATTACGACCCGAACGAGCGCAGTTTTCCTTCCCCCGCATTTCGAACAACTGCGTCACCAGCGCGTGTGATCAATCCACTCAGTCATGCACTGCCGACGCTCTCGTGTCTGCTCCAGCGCAATGCAGATGCGGGCGCGTCGTCGTCGTCACCGCCATCGTCGTTGTCGTTCCAGCAACTGCGACCGCTGCCACCACCGAACGCATCGAGGAGCTTTGCGCCACGCGACACAGGCAGCGCCAAGCGCCAGCGCATGTTTGCGCCACCGCCACCGCCGCCACTCCTGCCGGATGCGACGCGCGTGCATACAACAGCAGTGTCGAACGTGTCGAACGTGCCGCTGGACGTTGCGCAGGTCGACAACCGCCGCTTGCGCAACATCCTCGAGCAAGAAGTTGCGTTCTATAACGAACAGTCGACGCAGCGCGCACGTAACAATGCAGTGCACCAACAACCAACGCACTCGCCACTGCAGCCGCTGCGCGCGTCGACGCCGTTGGAACGTAGCAGCAGCAGTAGCAGCAGCACGACGACCACGTACTATGGCACGCGGCCGACGCTTGCGTCCAACAGCAACAACAGCGAACGATCGATGCAGTTGATCCAGCAGTCGACCACACGGTCGCCATTTGCACACACGCACGCATCGATCGCTCGTCTGCAGCATGCGTCGCCGTCACCGTCATCGTCGTCCATGGCGTCCCGATCGTCGCCATTGACGCA
Organism: Globisporangium camurandrum; assembly: GCA_023337595.1. NCBI lineage: Eukaryota > Oomycota > Peronosporomycetes > Pythiales > Pythiaceae > Globisporangium > Globisporangium camurandrum. The sequence goes on along the minus strand of JAADXH010000665.1, from coordinate 16,214 downwards.
CGTGCAGACACAATCGCCTCTGTACGCCAATTCAACGCGCCGAGCGCCAGCAGCAACAACAACAGGCGATGCGTGGCCGCTGTTTAGTCGCCAATTCGCAACTGCAGCAGCTTCTGTACAACCAGTCCTGCCGCCATTTGTACGCCATGCGAGTCCACGCGCTCTGTCGGCGCTGCCGCGGCGTTCAATGAGCGTACGGACGTCGCCCCACTCGCCACGGTCGCCACCTGTGCCACCACTGCGGCAAGTGCAGCTCCAGCGCGTAGCGTCTGCGTCGTCGACGCGCTCAAGTGTGTCGAACGACGATGGCATGCGGACGCCGCCACCGCGTCGGTCGTACCCCACGAGTCAGCGCAATAACAACAGCAACAACAGCAATAGCAACAACGCCATACAGCGCACAACAACAACGACGACCACCACGACGATGAACGACGATGACGACAACAATAGCGGAGACGACGACGACGACGACGCGACGACGAGCGACGTTCGTACGAGTGCTGAGTCGGTGATTGAAGCCGCATCCGGGCTACTGGACGAGCGCAGTCCGAGCAAGCGCGAGTCGATTACGAAGCTACTGCTGAAATCGAAAGAGTTTCTGAAAGCCAAGAGCCTCGTGCGCAATCGGAACAACGAGATCGACTGGGTCGCAACGTTCCTCAACGTCGGGTTTGACAGCAGCAGCATCTACTCGCTCATGTGTCCGCTGCGCAAAGGCCGCTGGAAGACCGAGGAAGAGAAGTACACGATGGAGCTGCTGCGGTTGATCGAGAGCGGCGCCGTGCGGCTCCGACATGGTCAGAGCATCCGTGGGTTCATTGCAAAGAAGCTCCATAGCGACGACATGCGCGTGCTCAAGAAGCTGAGCAACTGCAAGATGTTTCACTTTGCGCGGTTGATTACGCCGCACATGGCAGACGACGAAGCGATTGACGAGCGCGTGCCAGGCGCAGCAGCTGCACTCGCTCGACTCGAGAAGCTCCGGAGCGAGTTTTTGCGGTCCGTGCAGCTCGAAGCGCTCGTTGCCGTGCGCAAGTACCTCAGCGATAGCTCGATTCGCGAGTTGCTCAACGGTCGTGACTGACCGACAAGATTTGTGCAACAAACAAAACATGCAAGAACAACAAAAACAAGAAAAGCAAAAACAAACACGAAATGCGAAAACAAGCAAGACAAGACAAGCAAAGCAAGACCCGCCAAGCAAAACATGCAAGAGAGCTGGGATGTGACTGTAATTTGTATCATACGGAGAAAGAGCAATCGATGTATGTGACTGTGGATGCAGTATCAAAGCCGAGACCAAGCGAACAAACGATCTGGATACCAAGGAGCGTGATTAGGAAGGACCGATGACGAGACTAAGGAGAGAATGCAATGTGTACGATATTGTCAAACTTGACTTTCAATGTTGTTCGTCATGCGTCACGACAGGCTATCGCTACATCACGACATCGTTGACATTCTCCTCAGCAGGACGAGTCTAGCTACAGCTGTCTCGACATCACATCGAGCGTTGTGTGGCAATAATGCGTTGCATCAGCAGTGAAAGATCACTCCACAAACGGTATGTTCACTCTCTCTCTCTCTATCTCTCTATCTCTCTATCTCTCTATCTCTCTATCTCTCTTTCTCTCTTTCTCTCTTTCCTACTCTCATCTGTTTTGACTTCAACTGAGAACACAGCCGAAAATCGCACTTCCAGTCGATTCGAAATTTGCAGGATCACCTGGATATCATCACTACCAAAAAGTGATAGCAGCGCATTGTGAAGAGCGAGAGACGAGACCAAGGACCGACGCGATCACCAGCATACGACCACCAGCACCAGCACACCCCAGCATCCACGCGAGCACGAGACAGCAGATCGCGCTTGTGTCATCACCCCCACTTGACTGCTCCCTCGATGGCGAGTCTCGAGCAGCTCCTCCAGCGCGTTCCACAGGCGCCAGCTTCTGCTAACACAAATGACACGGCCAGCTTCCAGCAGCAATCGCACTTCGGACAGCGCAGCGTGCCGACCAATTTCGCAGCGCGGCGCCGCAGCACATCGACTACAATGAGCGGCTCGATCCCCGTGCCAGCAACGTCGTCCATGTCGGCGTACCACCAGCGCCGCACGCGCGACTTCCTCTCGCGCGGCCGCCACTCGTCGTCGTCGTCGTCAAGTGACGAGCCGGACGACGACGACGCCAACAGCGCATTGACTGGTATGCCGTACAATCTGGCGTCACGTACTGACAGCTGTGACAGCAGCAGCTACTACGTGAAGTCTCACACTGCATTGCTACTGTGCTGTTCGCACCCATTACAGGTCCCGGCGCGCCGCAGTCTGCGAGTTACTTTCGCCCACGCACGTTTGAGGACTACACACGATACTTTGAGTACGTTCTACATCTGCTTGTCTGTCTATATATGCATCTACCTGACGGTGTCGCTGCTGCTGCTGTAGACAGCAGTGCATGGAGGGCTTCCTCGAGAAGCAGAGCTCCGAGCACCCGCAGCTGTGGAAAGGCCGGTGGTTTGTCATGAAAGACGACAAGCTGTTCTACTACAAGCGCGAGAGTGACGTCCAGAACAAGCAGCCGAACGATGCGACTGTGTGTGGCGTCATCCCACTTGCAGACATTGATTCCGTCACGACAGCGGTGCGTGTTAGGTGCCATTGTGTCGCTATCGGATGAGCTGTAGTCGAAACGCGACGCTCTGCGTCTCTGGTCGCTATCGGTCGAGTGCGTCGTGTGCTCACACTGCGCTACGTGCTTGTTGTGTCGTGCGTCGTTCGCTGTGCTAAGCAGAAGGACTTTGGAGTCGCAACGTTTCAGATCCGCACGCAAAGTCGTCGATTTATTCTACGTGCTGAATCGAAAGATCGCGTACGTGTTGTCTGTTTATTTGATTTGTCTCATGTTTGATAAAGTGACTTGTTTGCCATGACAAGTTGCTCTTGTGTTTGCACTTGCTTTTTGCCGATTAGCATGCAAACTTGCGTCTTTTTATTGTTTGTGTTTTTGCTGGTCTTGCGTGTCGGTTTGACTTGTTTGGCAATTTTGCTTGTTTGGCAATTTTGCTCGGCTCGTGCCTTCTTTGGCTGTTTGGTTTCTCTGCTCTGTGACTTACACAAACACTTGTATGCGATGTTTCACAATGCCAAACAGATGCACGACTGGCTGTTCAACTTTCAAAAGTCGATTGCAAACATCATCTCAGTCCTCACGCGCACGCAGGTGAGGAGTTTTGCGCGACCAAAGTCGATCACATAATAGCTCGGCTATACAGTGCTGTTGCAGTATTGGCGACGCATTAATGCTCGTGGACTCACGCGACGCTGTCTGCATATGTGCCACTGCATTACGAACGTTTGTGTTTGCAGGCGACCGAGCACCAGCGCACGTACCGACCAAGCACGAGCCTCTCACGAAGAGTACGTCGCTTGTCTATCTGTGTACATATACCACCTGTACTGCTGTCTTATTGCTATATGTGCATCCACGGCAACAGAGCTTTAGTCGCGGCAATCGGAGCGTGTCGTTTGATTTCCAGGACAACAATGACGGCTACGCACCGTCGGTCATGGACGATTTCTACCGTGGCCGTGCAAGCGGCACTGGTTTGGACAACTGCAATAGCTTTGGGTCGGACAACGGTGGCAATGGCGGTGCGCTGTCGTCGTCCCAGTCGTCGTCGTCGCAGTCGTCGCGTCGGGCGTCGAGTCCGAATAGCTTCAGTAGCTTTGGCCCACGGAGTCCACTGGCAACGATGTTTGCGTTCGATCCGCTGGACGAAGTCCCCGAAGGCGTTGCGACCCACTCGGCGCTGTTCAATGCTGCGAACGCGACGTTCAGCGACGCGTACGATCCCCACAGTGACGACGACAGGGACCATTTAGACAGCAGCCCGCGCTTCTTTACAGCAGCAGCAGCGTCGCCAGCAATCGCACAGACGTTGTCGCCACCGGTTGCAGCAACTGGGCGGTACATTCCGCCGTTCATGCGGAACCGCATGGCAAATGCAAGCAGCAGCAATAGCAGCGGCTTCTATGAAATGGACGCAACTGCACACGCAGCGTCCCCGCCAGGCGGTTTAGCGTCGCTCGCGTCGTTGCTGTCGCCACCGACAGCGCCGCTGGCTGCTTCCGGTCGCTGGGTACCACCGAACCAGCGCGAAGGGTTTGCTTCGTCGTCAACATCGCGCCTATCGATCGATACGGTGCTGCCGTCGCCATCGACGTCGTTCCCACCGATGACGCACCACCACCATCGCGAGTCGTTTGCCGATACGTTTATCTTTGAAGAGAGTGACAGCTACAGCGTCGGCGACGCAATCCATGGCGTCACGTCGCTCATTGGCGTGCGCAAAGCGATGGAGGACGTGTGTTGTTGCATTCCGGATCTGAACGCGCACTTTAGCGACACGACAACGGAGATCAAACAGTCGATCTACGTGCTATTTGACGGCCATAGTGGCGTGCGGGTGCGTTTGTGGGTTGTTGCTGGTGCGTGTGTGTTTGTGCGTGTGTCTCACATCTATGTGTCGATGTTATACCATGCAGGCGGCCAAGTTTTCCGAGCAGCGCCTCGTGCCGTACTTGCGTGCGCACGCGCTCTTCCACACGGACGCTCGCGTGGCGTTTGAAGAATGTTTTCAGCTGATCGACAGCGAGTTTCTCGACAAAGCAGCAGCCGAGGTTCGGTTTTGTTGTGATCGTCTATGTTTCATATCAAGTGTCAATGCTCCATATAAAGAGTCAGTTGGCTAACACCAGCGCTTCTTTGATTTAAATCGACCTACAACACCTATAACACAGAACTTGAGCGACGGGACGACCGCTGCAGTCGTGTTGATCCGTGGGAACCGGCTCTTGACCGCCAACATTGGCGACAGCCGCGCAGTTGCGAGCATCGGTGGCCAGGCACTCGACATTATCGAAGAGCAGACGCCCGGGCGCGTGGACGAACGCACGCGGATTGAAGCGCGCGGCGGGTGGGTCCGCGAAGAGAAGGAGCTGCACATGTCGAAGCTCCATTCGATGGACTTGAGCGACCCGGAGATCCAGCAGCGCGCAAATCGCGTCGTCCAGTGGGTCAACATTTTTCGCGTGAACGGCGAACTCGCCGTGTCGCGTGCAATCGGCGACATTGACTACAAAGGCGCAGCGCTCGCCAAGTACGAGTACTGGGCGTATCCGGACGGCCACGACCGCGTGTTTACTGACGACCTTGTGATCGCAGTCCCCGAGTTCCAGGTACGTTTGTCTTTTGATAAGTACGAATGGGTGGCGTGTGTCTCCTAATTATTGTGACTATTCGTAAATGACGCATGATAGGAAATCGAGATCACGCCCGAGTTTGAGTTCCTCGTGCTTGCGTGCGACGGATTGTGGGACACGATCACGAGCAAAGAGGCCGTGCGGCACGTGTCGGAGCGCTTGCGGGAAGGCTACACAGCACAGCAAGCGAGCCACTCGCTTGCGAATCTAGCAATTCGATCCGGGTCGTCGGACAACGTCTCAGTTGTCGTCGTGCTGCTGAATCCACTGAGGACACTGCGTGCATAGCGCCTAGCGCCTAGCGGCATATGGAGAGATCGCGGTGCTTTGCGTAGGTTCAGGACGACGCATGGAGGACGCAATGACGCAATGACGCAATGACGCAACGTACACAAATCAAATGCGCTGCGCGCACAACTATGAACCGACTCTGTTGTTGTCATTTCTGTTCCTTCATCTTGTCTCCAAACTTTAGTCCATCGCTCACTGTTTACGCGCAACTGCAACATTTGTCTCACAACTTGCGTCATGGCACCGTCGCTCCTACAACAACGTTGTCGCGCTCGTCGTCTCGACAGCGTCGTTCATGGTGCTGCATGCGCTCCTGCAGTCGCGTGACGACATCGTCCATCGTAATGCGCTCCGATGGTTCAGGCTTGCACATGTCAACCACAAGCGCGAGGTCTTCGGCTTCCAGCGTGTCGAGCAATGGTGGCTGCTTGCCTTTTTTGACAAAATATTTCACACTTGGGTTGTTGGAATTGTCATACGGTTTGATGCCTGTGCATGCCTCAAGGATCGTCCTGCCAAACATAAAGACGTCCGTTGCGGTCGACCGCTGTTGCTTGGGGTCCAAACACTCGGGGGCGACCCAGTCGTATGCTTCCGTGCGCTTGACGTCCATGTCGAACGGACCGACGTTGCCACGGACGCGGAAGCTCAAGCCAAAGTCTGCGACCTTTGCGTGGCCGTCGCTCCCCACGAGGATGTTTTCGCACCGGAGGTCCGCGTGGACGACGCCACTTGCGTGCAAGTACGTCAGTCCGAGCGCTGCCTCGAGCAGGAGTCGCGTGCGCTCGAGCGCATGCACCGGCGCGTCGCTTCGCGTCAGCTTGTCGGGCGTCTTGTCGCCTGCAGCTGACGACTTGAGTCGCAAAGCGGCCGCATGCGCCGCCAAGTAGTTTTTGAGCGTCTTCTTGCTTGCAAACTTGCTCACGAGCCCCCACGTCCTGACAGAGGGTCCGATTGTTGGTTTTATCATCGCGGGCGTCACGCCATAGAACTGCAACACGTGCGGGTGGCGCAAGTCGCGCCAGATCGCCACTTCGCGTTGCAGCGCCATCTCGTCGAAGTGCTCGACGTAGAGACTCTTGACGATCACGTGCGTCGTGTCACGGAGCGTCGCCAGGTGCGCGACGCCATAGCCACCGTCGCCCATCTGGCTTGTCAAGACAAGGTCGCTGGACGGAATGAAGTCGCGGTGCAGCACGTCGCTTAACGGCGAACGCAGCGGGGTCAACAAACGGCGCATGCTGCGCAGTGCCGCGTTTTCCAAGCCCAGTCGACGCATGCGGCGCAGCTCGCACTGGAACGTGCATCGCGCAAAGTCGTCGAGTGTTTGTCGGATGGTCTTGAGTGCCTCTGGTGACGCAATCTGGCTCAGACAGCCGTTGTCGACGAGCGCGCGCCAGTAGCTCCGAACGCGTGGCGATTCGCTCGGCGCGAGATCAAACGTCGCGAAGCTTGCAGGCAGGTCGTTGTTCGCTCGAAGCTCTTGGACGCCGCGTACGAACGTCTCGACGTTCTCGTGAACTGTGTGCAGACGCTCAGCAAGCTTGTCGTGGTGCAGCAGCTGGAGCGTTAGTGTTTTGGTGCTAAATTCTGCCGTGAATGCGCAGAAGTTGTACACGGCGTTGACAAATGCGATATACAGCGCCATGAACGCATCCGGCACAGTAGCGCTGCGGTCGGAAGCGTACACGCGAGTGAGATCATCGAGCACGCGCCGCAGTGAAGCGACTGTGTGCTCTCGGACGACTGCGCAGCACGCATACTGGTCGTCGTTGCAAGCTTGAAAGCGAATCTCAAGCACCTCCACCCGGTTCTTGAGCGTATGATTGTCGGTGGATGGTATTTCAAGCCACATCTTCGCGTACGCAGTGAGCATGACGCCTTGTCAAGCTCCGCGCGAGTGCCACTTGCTTTCTTGGTGGCGTCGCGCTTGTCGTGCGAGACCTCGTCACTCGTCAAGAAGAGGCCGAATGGACAAACAAATCAGGAAAAGGTCACAACAATAAATTGCTGCACATCAAAATTCGACTTGTAATTTGTATTGACACGCACCGCCAAAAAAGCGAACAAGTCCAGAAAACCTGTCTATCTAACTTGCAAAAGTTTGACAAACAAAGTTACTCTACACATTCCTGTCGACAAACGTCCTCCTACTGCTGCATTTGCGTGGCATTCGCAGCTGCTGCAATGACGTCGTCGACGATCTTTGCAAACGCCGGTGCTGCAACCGACGTCGGGTACTCGTCCAGGAACGACACGCCGTCTTCGCACGATTGCGTCATCTTGTCGTCGAGTGGCAAACGGCCGAGGAACGGGACGTTGAACGCTTTTGCCATTGCTTCGCCACCACCGGCCGCTGCTGGGAACACATCCATCCGGATTGAATGCGCCAACAGCTCTGGCGCGCGCTCTTGCAAGATCTGTTCATCATACATAAAAGAATCACCAACCGCCATACAAACAATCACAAGTCCAACTAACGCGACGCACCTGCAACACTGCTGCCGTGTCGTCGTTCCCGTCTGCGTCAATAAACTTGACGCTATCGAGTGGCCGCTGGATGCCGCTCATGTTTTCCACGACGCCCAACACGTTGATCTTGGTCTTGCGGCAGAAATTCAGTTCCTTTCGGACGTCACTGAGCGCGACTTCCTGCGGCGTCGTCACGACGACTGCACCGTCTAAATCTGCTTCTTTCATGTACTGGACAATACTGATGTGCTCGTCGGACGTCCCCGGTGGCGTATCGATGATCAAATAGTCGAGTTCACCCCACTGGACGTCGACGAGGAACTGTTTGATGATCCCACTCTTCTTTGGACCGCGCCAGATGATTGCGTCATCTGCGTTCGGCAGCATGAACCCGATCGACATGACGCCGAGATTGTCGTCGACGTACACCGGTGACCAGCCCGCGGCGCTCTGGTGGACCTCCTGGCCGAGCAACCCGAGCATGCGGGGGACGCTCGGGCCGGTGATGTCGACGTCGAGGAGACCGACTTGGAAGCCTTTGCCAGCGAGTGCGAATGCGAGCTGACACGCGACGGTGCTCTTCCCGACGCCGCCTTTCCCAGACAGCACGAGGAGCTTGTGCTTGACACCTGCGAGGCGCTGCTTGACCTCCGACACGGCTGTCAATAGGTAGGTGTGCAGACGACAGCAGTGGCAGTGAGAAAGCGAGCGGTTAGCGTACTGCAGACTGGGCGAACAGCAACAGGCATACGATAAGTGCATACGCACCAGGGTCTGGTTTCTTTGCTTCACCGGACGCGCAGAGCTGTTGGTTCGGGCAGCCGGCACACCCATCGACTTTGCCCGCGAGATCCGACTCGACGCCGACGCAGCCTGAAGACGCGCACACATGCGTTGATCGAACAGCCATAACGCACACGTCCGTGAGATTCGGCGTTTATTAGCAAACGTCGTGAGCACACACAGCACACGCACCGTCGTTCGCGTTTGCTGGAGCAGTAGTTGCCATGCTTGTTGTCGCTCTGATGCTCAAGTCGTTGGTCGCGATTGCAATTGTGTTGCTCAAACAGCGAAATTCTATCGATTTCTTGGGTGTCGACGGATTACGTCATACATGTAACCCTTATAGTAGTTAAATGGAGGAATAATTAACTTGAGTCTGATATTGCAAAAACATTTTGGATTTAGTTTTTGCTTGGACAAAGCGATGTCGATCTCATATTCGATCAGTGCATTTTGCTTGCTTTTGCTTTAAACAGTTTCCTTATCCAGAGCATCTCAAATAGGTGTTCTGCGCAAATTAAGCTTTCAAGAGAGTTTTAGAACTTGCGTTCTGAGACCAAAAATGAATTAACCAATCACGTCGCCGCAATACTAGACTATTTGCTAGAATCTGTAATCGAACCAAGACCTTATCTTTCGTGTGCTTCGTTTTGCATCATCAAGTAATTGTGCATTTTTGTTTTCTTCCAGCTATTTACATGGTCGTGTTTTAGATATATTTGTTTGTGGATAGTTCATTATGCTTGTATACGTCAATAAACTTTTCGTCATTTCTATATTAAATGCTTGTATTATGTGTCAACAGATTATAATTTAAGGTATGCACGTATTCCTGATTTTACAGGGACGCGGTAATGCAACACCTCTATATAGCTTCTTTGTGCTGTCACATAATTACCGATGTCTATTTTCACTTGTGTATAATGATTGGGAATTGGCGCTTCGTTTCTTAACAGTACAAAACAATTGAAACGGCGATGTTCCTTTCACTATCAGCTCTTCACATAAATCCCTACATCTGACGCGCAACATGCTACTACTCGTATTTTCAATATGGCGTTCATCACATCATTGCGCAAGATTATTGGGTACAAAAGCTACGCATTTATGATATCGACAATGTCATATCGTGTCATTCGTCAGACAAGCAAATCAGTTTGGTTCATTCTGTTTTCTATGGTTCTATAATCCATGCCATCAGAATTTGGATGTAATATAAAGTGCGTTCATCGCAGAAAAACCTGTAAGATAGATCAAAATGAGCGTCATAGATTGCATTATGGAACAGGTACTGCTGAGTATAATTAGCACAAACCACGCTCTGCTCGAGTGAAATCTATTCAACAAGCCCATTTATACGTATATCGAAACAAAACGAGAGACAAATTTCGAATCGTGCAAAAACTTGTAGCATGTCGTATAAGTTCTAGTATAATAGTGAAGTACATCGGCACACTGTAATTCGCGTGTTAATGGATATCGCGTATTCCAAATATACTTTTTAACTAAACCAGAATGAACGAAAGGCGAAATTTATGTGGCATTACAAACAATGATATGATTAAGAACACAGTAAGAAATGAGGTTTAATGTTGTCCTCATTTTTCCAAGACTAGTGTAAAAGAGAAATAGATATATCGGCATTCGTAGAATACCGAGACGACGAAAATCACAATAAATCAACTCTAGATTCTGAAACACAGAAGCCAAGAATGAACCAGGTAAGAAACGCCAACGTAACATATCATACCGACCAAAATCTTTTTACTTAAGCGCGCGTGATAGGCGCTGCAAATCTGTTACTGTCCATAGAATAGAGATTGATAGTTTTACCTTTTGGTGAGTCAAATTTCGACAACTACATATCTGTATAATGTACTAAATGCATACATAGTTTACGCGAATGTGCTATAGGATACTACATATATTGATTTGGTTTTGACATATTCTGTTACAATATCACTGATATTACCATATGTTAAAACCCTAACAAATTCGCGGTACAAACGTGTATTTATAAGTAAATGTTTTCTGGTAATGTGCTAGACCAATGAAATAGTATGTACACTGCTGCATAATGCGTAATCAAGATGTAAGTTTTACTTTAGGTCGTTGTATGTCTATAATTCTAAATAACATATGTTTGTGTGTAGACGTTTGCATCACTCTGAATGCTGTACGTACCACATCCTGGCATTACATTTAGCTTCGTTTGCGTATTGGCATCGTTTGCTAAAATCAGAAATGTTGTGCGAACACTCATAATCTGCACATATATCTAGTAACGAGAATGATAACAATAACGGCAAACACGTATGGTGCGATGTGATGATGATTGTGTTCTTCTTGCATCTGTCAATTGTTGAAACGCTTAGTACACGAATATTTGTTTCGTACTAGCAAAAAGAGGCAGCAGTTCTGAATACATAAGCACGTAAACAAACCAAAATCTGCAAATATGTGTGCAGCAACATTTAGATTTCCCTCTTACTGATTTTGCATCATCGACGACAGCACCAATTGCGTATGATGCAAAATAGTGTCGTTGTGTGATATGTTAATGACGTTTAAACAGTTTTCATTCGTGTAGAGGAGATGATGTGTATATCAAGCGCTTATACTATAATTGCTAGTAAAGCTCAGGTTGTGTACTGTTGACGTTTGTCTACATACAATTATGTTTACATATTTATTTATATTCATTTTCCACGTCATTTTGCACTGGTATGATGGTGTTATGTGTTATGTTGCAATGACAAGCGTCGGCTCGTGGAGACGCCTCGTAGACTGCATTGATCCCAATGGCGGTACCCCGGGTTACCGCACTGCCAAAATGTCCAATTGCACTTAGGTAATTAATTGTACATTCCATGCCTCTTTGCTTCACATTCATTCAGCTATATTTTTAATTCGATAAGACAACGAGTTGTAGCGGATAACATTCCTCTCAAGCCGGGCGGGAGAAAAAAGATGCAAGCAAGTGCTGTGTCATTTTAGCTGTCGATGTTTCGCTCTCACTTGCAAAAGTCATACTGTTGTCGAACAACATAGATAGTAATTTGCTCTGAAACTTCGCGACCTGGAACTATTGAACGAAACAATCAGTTTGCCGCTATTTTCAGGTGATTTGAGTAAACACCGATGATGCAATATCAATCCGCATATACCCGCTTACAACTGTAACTCGGGGGTTACCGCCATTGGTTCATTTGCTAGTCTGAAAAATGCTGTATTAGCGCACGTTATGTATTATTCCGATGCTGTACTATATGTTTGTGTGTAGACGGATTTCGGCATTCTCTCAGCTACATTTTGGACCATCGATAGGCACAAGTGAGGGAGATTGAGTCTATAATATCCAGCGCATGTGCAACACACGCACCGTCATTCGCGTTTGCTGGAGCAGTAGTCGCCATGCTTGTCGTCGTTTTTCAGTCGTTGGTCGCGATTGCAATTGTGTTGCTCAAACAGCGAAATTCTATCGATTCTTGGGTGTCGACGGATTACGTCATACATACTCAAACATACACATAAATATGTATTACACATTCTATAGACTAAATCCAACGGTATGTAGTTTTGGACGAAAATGTAACCATCATAATAGTTTACATTATTTTCGTCAGAAACTCAATATTTATGTAGACGGATTTTGGTTTGCTCTCAGCTCTTCGTTTGCTTCATTTTGCACCATCGAGTCCAAGAAAGTAATCGTCGTGTGGCGTTCGAAGTGTCGTCGCTTGCCGCCTCCCTCAATTGCGGCAGTCTCGACCCCTCCCCCTCCTCCTTCACTTGCGTGCACGACAAACGCGCGCTCTTGTCTCGTGCGCACGACGACGTCGCGCGTGTGATTACACCCTATTTTACACGATCTCCGCCAACGTGACCGATGGCGACCGCGTGGCAGCCGCAGCCGCAGCTGCTCCAGGAAGTCGTGTCGCTCCTGCAAGCGTACATGGTGCCGAACAACCAAGTGCAGCAGGAGTCGTACCAGCGCCTGCAGCAGTTCCAGCAGAACCTCGAGTTCAACTTGTACCTCGTGCACTTGCTGTGCTCGCCGCACGTTGAACCGAACGTCCGGCAACTCGCTGGGTTGTTGCTCAAGCGCAACATCAAAGCCAGCGACGTCGGTGGATCAAAGTCACCTGCCGAGTCCGAGATGCTCGCAGTCATTCGCGCACAGACGCTGTCGGTGCTCGTCGACCCACTCCCACCCATTCGCAACGCTGCGGGGTCAGTCGTCACGACGTTTGTGTCGCAATATACGTTCTTGGACGAATGGCCAGAGCTCATGCCGGCGCTCCTCCAGTGCCTCGATTCGACGGACGAGAGTGCAATCGCCGGTGCATTCGGTGCGCTCGTGAAGATCTCGGAAGACTCAGCAGCGAAGCTCGAGAACTCACCGAGTCGCCCTCTAAACGCACTCGTCCCGAAATTGCTGCAGTACCTCGAACATCCGTCTTCCAACTGCCGCCGCGATGCGTTGGAATGTCTAAATAATGTACTGGTGTACATGCCCGTTGGCTTGGTCATCCACATGGACCAGTTCCTCGCTGGGATCTCGCACTTGACGCTCGATCCGTCGAACGACGTCCGGAAGCTCGTGTGCAAGAGCATCGTGTTGTTGCTCGAGGTCGGTGTCCAGTATCTACTTCCGCACATGGACAGCATCGTGCAGTTTATCTTGCGCGCGAACCAGGACGCGGACGAGAGCGTTGCGATCGAAGCGTGTGAGTTCTGGGCATCGTTCTGCGACTTGCGCGAGTTTGCAGAGTTAAAGCAGTTGTTGCAGCCGTATTTGGGGCAGATCGTGCCGCTGTTGTTCCACCGGATGGTCTACAGTGACGAGGACCTTGCAGATTTTGAAGCGGACGAGCAGTCGCAGCACGAGAACGTCCCGGATCGACCCGAGGACATCAAACCGGTGTTCCATCGCGGGAAGATGGGCGCCGACCACCGCGACGGCAGCGTCGCCGACAGCAGTGCGACCGCCGACGCAGCAGTAGCCGACGACAGCGACGACGACGACGAGTTCGACGACGACGACGACGACGATTCGCTGTTGCAGTGGAACTTGCGCCGCTGCTCAGCTGCAAGTCTCGACAACTTGGCGAATGGGTACGGGAATGCGATTTTGCCGGAGCTGTTGCCGCTTTTAAAAGAGCGATTGTCGCTCGAAGGTCCGTGGCCACTCGTAGAAAGTGGGATCTTGGCGCTCGGTGCGATCGCCGACGGTTGCTACAGCGGCATTACGGAACACATGCCGCATCTGTTTCCATTTCTGCTGCAGAAACTAGCAGATCCCGTGCCGCTCGTGCGAAGCATCACGTGCTGGACGCTGAGTCGGTATGCGAGTTGGGTCGTCGACCAGGGCGACCACGCGCTGCTCAAGCCGCTCGTCGAAGCGATGCTCCAGCGGATCTTGGACCCACATAAGAAAGTCCAAGAAGCTGCGTGCTCGGCGTTCTGTACACTGGAAGAAGAAGCGCGCGATGAATTGGGTCCGTACTTGACGCCAATTTTGCAAAACCTCATGTTTGCATTCGGCAAGTACCAGGCGAAGAACCTGTTGATTCTGTACGATGCGATTGGGACGTTGGCAGATTCTGTTGGCGACGCGTTGAACCACCCGGAGCTCATTGCGCTCCTCATGCCGCCGCTGATTGCCAAGTGGAACGTTTTGGACGACCACAGTCGCGAATTACTTCCACTCTTTGAGTGCTTGGCGCCGGTTGCCCAAGCGCTCGGCCACGGCTTCCAGGAGTTTGCACTGACGGTCTACGCGCGCTGCGAGCGCATTGTCAGTAATGAACTGCTGGCGGATGCGATGTACGAGCAGAACCCGAGCGACGCCGAAGAAGGCGACGCGGAGCTCATGGTGTGTGCGCTGGATTTGATCTCCGGGATCATTGAAGGCTTGCGCAGTAGCAGCGAAGCGCTGTTGGTGAATTCGAACATTCTGAACCTCGTGATGGGCTGCGTCCGCCACGAAGTGCTGGACGTGCGACAGAGCGCAATGGGCGTCGTCGGTGACTTGGCGAAACACGCGCCGGAGGTCCTGCGACCTGGCCTCGCCCACATTTTGCCAGTCTTGATCGACAGCATCGATCCGGACGAGCCGACGGTGTGTAACAACGCGAGCTGGGCTGTTGGTGAGATCGCAGTACGGATCGGCGTCGACATGGCGCCGTTCGTCGAGCCGTGCCTCGTGCGCTTGATTGGGATGATCAACCGCCCGAAGCTGCCGCGCAACTTGGTCGAGAACTGTGCGATTACGATTGGGCGGCTTGGGTTTGTGTGCCCGACTGCCGTGGCGCCGCACTTGGGCGAGTTTGCGAAGCGCTGGTGCCGCGCACTCGCACACGTGCGTGCGCCCGAGGAGAAGGAGCACTGCTTTTTGGGGCTGTGCTACATGGTCAAAGTCAACCCGAGTGGTATCGTCGGGGACTTTATGTACATGTGCGGCGCGATCGCGTCGCTCGAAGGCCAGACGCTCGCGAACGCCGAGCTGTCGGACATGCTCACGCAGATCGTCCATGGATTCAAAGCGAGCTTGGGGGACAATTGGGCGACGTACTTTGCGACGTTCCCCGACCCGCTGCGCGAGTTCCTCAGCCAGCGCTTTGGTGTGTGAGTGGGAGTGATGCGTCGTAAGGAATGACTGAGATGATGAGAGGATGAGAACGAGCGACGGGGGATAAAGGGAAAGACCAGAAACAGGTAGATAGTTCAGATAGGGTGACGACGACGATGCGGAATAGTAGTAGTAGCAGCAGCAGTAGCAGCAGCAAGTAGCAAATGCAGAGAGCAAACAGCAAGAGAGAGTAGGAAGTAGGACAACGACAACGATACGCAGTCAGGACAACGAGATTGATCGAGACAGCGGTAGGAAAATAGCACACAAGTAGGTAGACATTCCATTACATTGCTCGTGTATCGCTTGCTGGTAATGTGCACAAGCGTTGACGACAATACACATACAAAAGCCTTCACGTTCGTGTCATGCATGCGAGTATGCGTGCGTGGGCGGCGCCATCGTTAATCTAGTTCAAAGTTTACGGGAGATCCCTCTCTTTCATAGCGCGACGCAGACAAATGTCACGGTGGAAGTCGACGGAAACGTCCTCATCGAATTGATCGATCACTTCATGCCGCTGTAGAAATGGAGAAGGCGCTGACGCATGGTGTTGCAGCCTACGTCATACTGCCATGTGCTACTTCCACAAATTAATACGAGCTATATCGCTCGTGAGTCGTTAGGTCGGTTGGGAATCCCTAGATATAAGTTTATTAGCTTCAATAGCTGTCAAATTTGATGCTGTATTTTCACCATTTACACTACAAATAGATGTGATCAGTTAAGAAGCCATTGCGAAATGGTTCCTCAAACCTGTGTATT
>JAADXH010000664.1:0-18636 GCA_023337595.1 Globisporangium camurandrum | reverse complement strand
TTTGTGTGGTGTGGGTTTTTGGGTTTTAATTCATTTTGGAGTCAAAACGTTTGCTTTCAAAAATGAAATGTACTGCGGGAATCACAAAATTAGCGCGGTTGCGATGGTCTTGTTAGAACTTTGAAAAGTGACCTACAACAAAAGTAATCCACAAAAATCGAAGTGCGGCTAACCAATTGGCGCGCACTGTATACGACTCCACTCTATTCGTGAACTCACAACAACAACAACAACAACATTAACAACAACACCAATAACAACGACAACAACAACATGTCCACCTTCAGCGCCGCTCAAGACGCCACGCTGCCGACTAAGCACGCACGCGGAAGCGCAGGCTGGAGGTGGTGGCTGGACGAGTGAGTAAATGTGATGGTGGTCCAAAGACGCCAACACAATGCATGCAGCGTGGAACTACATTCGCACGAATGTAAAAAACGGCAGCGTGCACAGCAAGCATGTGCTGCGGTTGCTACGCAATTCCAAGCAGCAGCAGAACAGGCAGCAGCAGCGGACATTGATAGCAGCAACTATGACTACTTCGACGATCTGCAGAACGAAGACGCTGCACCACCGACTGATGATGACGCACCACATACTGCAACTATCGAGATGTCGACAGCAGCAGTGCAGTCACTGAGCGCACCAACAATTCACGCAACAACGTTCAACGCCAACAACACAATGCAGTCCTTTATGTCGTTGCTCGAAGCAGCAGCACAGGCAGCACTGGATTACGCAGCAGCGGACACTGCACACGCACTGGACGTAGCGCCAGCGTTAGGTGCGTCCAGTGCACACGCGAGTCCATTTGACGCCGCCTCGTCGGCGTCTTCGGCGTACAAACCCAAGCAATTTGCCGCTGACGTCATTGAGATCGCAGCATCCGTTTACAATTGCGTCAGCGACAGTCAGCGAGAGCATCGCTATCAGAATGTGGTCATGTGCTACTTTCAACACGCTCAAAGCGCGACCTCATTTATCTTGCTAAAGTACGCAGAGAAATTGAACTACCCATTGAAAAGAACCTACGCTCGCTTGGAGTGGGCAAGATTGGTGTGCGACGCCCAGATAGAGTCAAGTTTTTGACTGACAGGTCGTTGTTGAGGTCAAGGCTGTTCCACGCAATTGCATGAACAACGACCATGCTGTGCAATTAACACATGTATACCCGTGGTCGGAATAATACAGATTTTTCTTTTTTAGTTGTACTATACAGCTTAACGTGTAGCATATAGACTCGCAATACCAATTGCAAGTAATTCAATACAAACTTTGAGGAAGACAAAATATTGGCAGCAGGGAGAAGTGAAACTGCGGTCTCTCCATTTATTCATCGAAAGGTGAAACGGGAAACCACAGCCTCTATTTGTGCACACTTGACGGATCTCTAAACTTCAGATTTTACAAAGTTTGGGCATGATTGCCGTATGCCACGAACCGTTACAGCAGAATATTTCCGATTTCCGCGCCAGACTGCCCGCATAACTGACACATACGTGATGTCGCAGTTGTTCAAGGATGTCTTGAAGTAGTGCGAAGACTGGAAAGTTGCACGCGACAAGGGGCTCGAGCTTCAATACTACACGCCTGCAGGCGAACTCAACAACACAGCTGCAATCCACCGCGTTGAATACTGGGTGGACGAGGTCGAGCTTATCGAGCACATCTACTGTTCTGGGCAACACGCATGTATTCGGAACGCGCTTGGCACAGCGGTACGTGCGTTTGTGTCTATCCATACGCATTGTACACTCGATTACAGAGTGTAACGCGCGTACAGACTGCTCGTTCTACTGCATCTGCTCGCACACAGGCGTCTGTGTCATTGCCGACGGATATTACAATACACGAATGATCGCCGCAGCAACCACGTCATCTGCGACAGCGACCGGACAGGAGACGTGTCTGCAACGACGGCGGTTGGTTTGCCAGCCATCGACGTCGTTGCGCTCAGAGGACAACAGTTCAGCGGGTGCCTCGGATGAGGGAATCGTCTGCACGATTGTTCTGGAAATCGCGTTCCCCATCATCACCACGTTCGTCAACTACTCTGTCCGCGCCGACCACTAACCTGTCCACACCGACTGGAAGCTTGAAGACGACTGTAGCTATCGAACATTGTAAACCCACGACCTGCGGCGACAGCTACAATCGAACGACCGCATGTTGTAGGCAAGAGAAAGGCCACGTCGATTGCAGCAAGTAAGCGCGATTGAAACATTACTAGCACGTGCGAATCAAGATGCCGCTGTGTCGTAAACTCAGCGCTACAATGCAGCGAAGCATCCTCGAAAGTAAAACAGCGTGCGCACTCAGCTGAAAATTCGCGTTTGAAAGCTATGGCGATTACACCAACGACACCTACTCCACATCTAGAGCCGCTTGCGACGGACTTTACATCTCTTACGACAACGCCTGCCATTCCTACGCTGGTGCAAGTCGCTTAAGAGTAGCGTGAGTTGCACAGATCGATCGGCGCGAAAGACTTCATGATGATCGATAACGGCAAAGACCCTCAAGACCTCGGTAGACATCCTGACGGTTTGTTGGATAGCGATGCGGAAAACGACGACGACGAAGAAGAAGACCATCTTATCGAAGTGACGCGTCCGCAGGCGGCTGCTACGTCGGCTTCGATCTTGACCGAACGAGAACTGCGCGACCACTCACTGACATAGTGGACCGTCTATGACCTCAACGCCATTCAATATCCGGCGGCGCGATTACACCCCCATCTAGTCGAGCGAACACTCAAGGCTCGCGCTTGTGCGGACTCGCCTTTGGCGCTGTATTTCTTAATCTTGCTGAAGTCGGTTTAGGTCCACATTGCGTGTGATTCCAACTGTTATCTGACTCAAATTATGCGCGAACACGCCGCGCAGATGTTTGCGCGGCAACAAACAAACTAGAACCGACGGCCAGAGTATCGAATAAGGTCCATTAAGCATATATGACCGGGTTAAGCTGTTTCTCGCTGATCGAACCGCACGAGCCCGTTTGTGTTTATTGATTTTCTTGCTGCGCGCGCCGTTTGCCCACACAAAGAGAAGGCTACAATGCATCGGGCGTCTCGATCAGACGGCGCAGTGCCAGAACAAACGTTTGGGCCATACATGCCGTGAAAGAGATTTGAAGAGATCATGTACTTTTTGCACTTCAGCGAGTAATGGTGCCGCACAGTCGAAGACGTGGAAGATAAAGCACATTGCTGACGTCCTCAAGTCTACTTTCAAGCACGGCTTTACCGTTGGACCGCCGATCGCGTTCGACAAAAGGGATGATCCCGGGCAAGTCGCACTACAATCCGATGAGGCAGTATTTACCCGCAATGCCGCATCCGTTGGGCACGAAGTGATTTTTCACGTGCGATGCTGTGTCGGGCTTCTGCTTTCGGTACGTTTTTTATCGCGTCATATTCAAAGCCGTATGGTACCGACGAACGCAAATTCGTCTTTCTCGCTATTATGTACCGTACAGCGTAGAAACCTCTCAGGGCAAGAGCGATGGCGATAGCGCTGATCTTAATCATGGCACAAACGCAGTCGTGCGTAACATCAACGCAAAGTTGCAGGTGTAATGGGTCTCAGGCCAGTCCTGCTTATCGCGTAAGCGAACAGCTTGACAGCACTGATCACGTGCCTTGAGGAAGCGCTGATTTTTGGCAAAAAAACTCTCGCTAGGAGAGCCATTTGCCTTAGCCGAGCTGGTCTTGAGCCGAAGGTCTCAGAGAGAGAGGAACGGAGGCGACTTGTGTGCTTGATGGTAAAATTGCAACTGAATTGAAAAGCTGTTGTGGTTCCTGCGCTACTCCTATTACACCTGAAGGGCTCAAAGAGGTCTTACTACTAATACCTCATGCCTTCATATAAAACCTACTATACTAATATAAAACCTTGAGTACTCTGAGGTTCAACCCACCGACCTTAAGCTTGAAGTCTGACAAGAAGATTCCCTGCGACGTGATTGGCCGAAGCCCCTCACTTGAACTCAGACGATGACGCTCGACGCGTCACTCGTCCTGTTCCCTCAAGAATTCTAATGATCCAGGAACCATCATTCCGGGCATGATTACTACATGTCCTATGACATCATCAAATGACGTCACAAGTGCACATCGGTATCCGAGGTAATGCCGGTATCATACAGGTAACTACCACCCATGGGGCACAATAAGTTGATGTGTACCACACATATCAACATCCCTGCAATGGCCCATTACAGCAGGCGTTTCTGAAACAGCGTATTGTCGTAACTAATCGCTTCTACTCATCGGTGTTTTTGTACGGCACCTTGTTGTCCAAGGACCAATACCACATTGGTACAGTGCATACCAATCAAATTAAATTGTGCAAGGACATGGTGTATACAAGCAAGAGGCGACCGACAAACGTACCTCGCGGTGAGTTGTGCGTTGCGCACTAGCAAGTCTTCCCTGAATTGTTCCAGTTCGCGTGGATGGCATCGCGGCCAGTAGACTCTGTTAGGATCGATTACAGGACGTAGCTGACTTCTGAGGGCGTCACACATACAGTGAAAACTTTGTATCACAAGTGCCTTGTCCGCAGATTGTAAAGGATTTCATCAAGGCATGGGCTGCACTGACACGCACGACGAGTTGCCGCGGCATCGGTACTCGGTGCAAAGATTTCATGAGTTTCAAAAGTATTACAAAACGATCTTCATGATATTGATTAACATGGCTTTGGTAAATGCATACATTGTGCGTCGCTACATCAAGTGACAGCGTCTTGACCCCTCGCCAACGCTTGTGAAGTTCATGCGTGAAATACAGGCTCAGTTGCTTAAAGTTAATGCAAGCGACTTCACACGCGGCATTGCCGTCGCCTCGATGATTGCATCGCCACAATTACAGTCACACGCTGCTCATGTAGGCATTAAGATGAGCCACACGATCGTCCAGAACGACGAAGAGCGTATTTCGAAGGACAAGACGGGCAAGGAGATCAAGAAGGCGCGCTAGAACTCGTGCAAGGCGTGTTCTGCGCTGAATGACTCGATACGCAAACCATTTGAGGCGCAGCACATCTGCCGTGTGTGCACGACCGCAGAAAACGGTGATCAAGTGTTTTATTGTTAGAAAGTCCAGCAACATGATCTAAGGCAAGAGAACCGACACACATGTAGTCAGATTGGTACTCTCTCTGAAACGACGGAACGAGCATTCTGACAGGGTCTGGTGCGATTTGATACAGCAAGGAAAGTGCACCAGCGACTAACACTACAAGCGAGGACGGCGATGGCACTGGCGCTGCGAGCAGCACTGGCATTGCGAGCAGAACAGCACGCGCAGACGACAATGCAAGCACGCACAGACGACGGTGCAAGCGGCTCGGGAAGTGTTGCGAGCGAAGAAGCGAGTGAGGGGGCAAGCCAATCCGAGCGAGCTCTTGCGTGCGTATTGCGTAATGATGCGTGTTGGCATGCTTTCGTTGATATGATGTGCGTTTGTAACCGTCATTTGTAGATGTGCGTGCTGTGAGCTACTCGCATTGCTGACGCATTACACTGTATCTGTGGCTCACACGCGAATTTCAATTTGCTGTGGATCTTACTTGAGTCTTAGAGGTATTTACTACAAGTAGAGCATCGCATTCACAGACGTTAAAATCAAAGCTGTAGTGCACCGATTAGATAAGCACTTCGATATGTCATAATTATGTACTGCACAGATTTTGAAGTGATGGAGGACAGGTGTCATTGAGCGAGGGGATACCTTCCCCTTAGTGAAATCAAGATAACTTTGATAAGCTGTGTAATACATCGTAGGTATTATATTCGAAGCCAAATTTGGAGGTGCTACAGATAGCAATGATGTTTATGGCAACTTTTATCGCAAAGTTTGCCATTTTGATACGTTTACTCAAACTCGCACTCTATCCGGTAGGAGCAGACAAGTAAGACGAGTCCCACGAAAACAGCGATGAAGCAGCGGAGTGGAGGTTCAAAAAATACGTCATCACGCTGTTGAGTGCGATGACACAGAGCAACCGCACACAAGATTGCTCCAGCAGTTGATGCTATCTTCACTCCTGAGCGACACAGTCATGAACACCAAAGAAAAAGCTATGCAACATACAGGCCGAGAGAAATAACCTAAACGCGGTGGCGTTTGCTGTCGCCACGGCAACGGTTCTCCAAAAGCGTTTCTGTGCGACATAAGGTTGCGGCCTGTTTGCAAAAATCGGTGGTTATTGTCGCTCGCACTCCGACGCAACTCGTTCGTAGATCGATGGTTTCACCAGTTTCTACCATTTCATATGCTTGTGCTTGACGCACGGAGGCGGAACGGTTGTGCACATCATAAATGCGCGTCTAGCGCACGACCACGCAGCAACCACTGCGTCAAGCACTGCAGGCGGGTCATACACACACGGCAGCGAAAGGTTAGGTGTTTAAAATGCGTTATTATAGTCAATAGTACAATACCAGTTACTCCTTTTAACACGCACTTTAGATGAAGACATAAAGCACAAAACACGATCAAATACTCTTTTAGTGGCATAATAAAGAAAAAAATGCTTGCAACGTGCGTCGAGTTGTACTGATAAGCAATGGTGTTTGAGCAAACAAATGCGAAAAAACTCGACAGCTTCCGCTGATACTGCACACGAACAATTGACATGGTATGCGTATGCTCATTGAAACCTTCGAATGCACCATACGATTAGGGAATGATGTATATTCAGTGGTTATACCATATATATACATATCAAACATGGGCTTTTCAAGATCCCGGGTTTGGAGTATGTCGGAATTACGTAGACTAGATAAAGAATTGCTTGAAACAATTACTTCACGCAAATTGCTTGACGTGGGGTGTAGTTACCTTACCGTTCGGATCTGTTTCGCGCGCTCAAACAACACGAAGTAAGCATAATCTACAATACTAGAAGAAGTAGGCAATTATCATACATATCCATTCACTTCCAAACTCGGCTCAAAACCACCGTACGTAAGCCGCGTGGTGCCGCTTGAGTGTGGCACTTGCGCACGCGTGCAATCATCCTCGATTGATGTATGCGCACACTAACTATGTGCTTGTGCGCTCACACATTAGTAAATGTGCATCACCATGCATTTGTTTGCGTTTGCTTGACGTGGACGTCATAGTAGCAAGCGTGGTCGAAAAGAAGCCGTTGCGTTCGAATTCTTCAACGTGGAGTGGTGCGTGGCTGTTATTGGTTGTATGTGTGTGTGGTGCATTAGAGGAGCTGAACTTCTTGCATATTACGGACACTCAATTTGACTGCCTGTTATGATCTACGCTCTCTGTTTTGTGGTCCAGGTTTGTGCAGATATTTACAGGTATTCACGAGTGACGCCGCGTACATGTCGACGCCATCGTCAGCAACGGACGTACGGCATGTGTTCCTGCGCGCGCTATTTGGGAGAACGTGTCGTAGTTGTTGGTGACGCGCAGCTGCTGCAAGCCACAAACGCGACGCTACGCAACGCACGTAGAAGGGTGATGACGCTGATGAATGGTGCGCTCGCGTTCGAGTGCGCCAGGGACTCCGATTTGTTAGAACCCTGACGGCGTCATATACTTGCGTGTACGTTGGCGGTGACGTGGGTGTCATGCTGACCATCCTGTGCGTTTGAACGACTACTGCATATGTTCGCAGACGAGGTGAGACAGGTAGCCAGACAACTTGTTTGTAGTCGCGCGCTGTAGTCTATTACACTATATAATTAGACTTATGGTATATTATTATGCGAGTTGTCGAGCGTGTTCAAATTGTAATGACGCTTGTCTGTGCGCTAGTTGTAGTCAGAGATCAACACATACACTTAAACAGCGCTGTTCTAGTTGTGTGCTTGTGCTGCTGGTGGCTGTAACGGTAGCACGTACGCTGCTTTGATTTTGTGCCCAAACATCGATATACGCAAGCAACGCTTAGGTCTTGATTTACAGTACTTACTCGCTACAGTTCGGTGAGTTGAACTGGGTACTGCAGTACGTGAACAACCAGCTTGCAAGCACGAGGCTGTACATATCGATCTGCGTTGTTTAGTAATACGTACATGTACTCTTTTGTGGACGGGACGACAGTAGCCATTTGACTTTGGGACAGGATCTTGGAAGTTGCACTCGCCGTAAATTAGTGAGAATGCATCTTGCCTGACTGTACGTAATGGTCACATACTCATATATCCACTTTGCTGAACTACTCAATGGCGACGCAGTAACAGCGCTTCAGTGACGTCGCAATTGATATTGATGATGTCACAAAATCTTTCTTGATGGCGTCAAAACCAAGCCCGATTGAGTGTGTGCACCACACAATGCGCAATCTATCCTCTAAACGCAAAGCGCAAAACTTCGGGTAATACATGACTCCATTTTGACGAGATGAAAACGAGATGGCCAGCAAAAACAGTTGCGATAGGTATTTGCATTAATTATCGATTTGTAACTACAGAGAACAAATCAACATAGAAGCTTCATAGGCGTAAAGATCATGCCTATGTTCTGGAAACAAAAACGTAGACTGTATCGCTCGCCATAACTTCCAATGACACTTGACGCAAGAGAAAATACATAGAAAAATGACAAACTTAAAATTTGGCAGAAGTACAGCAATGAGTGTTTTTTTGTTGATTGCGTGATGGAAATCCCGTACTGTATTTGACGTTGCTCTCTTTCCGGAATCTTACTGTATAATCCAACCGCGTCAGATGATGCGATACTTATATACATCTATTTGAGGAGTTTTTGACGGCCTTTTGGTAGCGATAGAATGGTAACGAATTTTGAGGGCGTAGTTTCTGTGTTTGGGTCTGGGTCTGTAATTTTTGGACATGACGATTTGGCAACTCCTCATGTCGGGTTTAAGAACTCGTGCATATATAAAAACCAATCGCTCCATCAAATTGCAAGAAAATTAGCAATAAGAACAACGAAAACACCATTTACCATTTCAATTAGACGACGTATTTTGCTCCTTTTGCAAGCCCAGACCCAGACACACAAACTAGGCCAAAATTGACATCACGAGTCCGGTATATCCCATGATACCATTTACGCTCACAGAAAGAGATATTTGGAAATTTATGACTCTCAGGGTGTGAGCCACATTACAATTCTAGGCAAATTGTTTGTCGCTCTGGCCCGCTAGACAGTCGGTCAGTAGGTATTTCGTTTCCGACGTCAAAATCATAGACTCAATGATACCCACTCATTTTGATGATATTTGCAGATAGAAACTCGATGATTACCATCTAGTGAAATGATAGAGTGTGCTAATGACAAAGCTAAATATAACTTTACTGTCGGACGCCAATCATGATGTATTTGTCTGATTGTTTTGATGCTTCAAATGGTGACCACCATGTACATCAATCCTAAATAGAACACACACTATGTCACTTTTGTTAAGCCTCAATCAAAAATTATTCCTCGTCGGATTTTCGCGTTTGAGTTCAAAATGTCTTTTCTGATTGCAGGCTATTTCTTTTCGTAGCCGAAATTGCACACGAAAATACAAGTGGATTGCTTATCACGAGGTGGACAATTCAGACATACTTGACAAAATACAATGCCATTATCAGAGGCCGATAGTCTAGCAAAACAGAGTAGTACGTAATAGGAATGTACACCAGATTTTCTCGTTTCCTAAGCGTGAGGCAGATGCAAAGTGTGAACCTTCTCCTTGGTATACGAGGGGTTTTGAACCTGACTTCGCAGGCCATCCATGGAAACATCCGTGTAGTCACTCGTTTGTTCGTTTTGTCACCCTTGGAGTATTTCTCTTTCTTTCTCTCTCTCTCTCTCTCTATATATATATATATATATATATATATCTTCTCATCTATCGTTGCTGCTATTGGTTGAGTCATTTTTCAATTACAAATTGCAAAACAGACCACAGCGATTTTAGTATTTACGGGCATGGAGGTTTGACGCAAGTTATGTGACAGACAACTCAACGTTATGAATACAGATGATTGCTATTGACGTTACATCAGAGATCGAAAAAGCTGACGCTGGGTTTGGTAAAGCTTGATTATATCTTTGCGAACGCATTTGCTATAGATTGTACTACACAATATATGTAATGCAATAACTTTTGTATTTTGTACGATTCATTCCGTCGGTTTCATCAATTATACGCTAAAACTAAGTACACATACCACGTTTGATATTGTATCTTGATGGATAAAGTTACACTTCATCAATATGTTCATTGAGTAGCCCAACAAATCAATTAAGCTACCCATCCACAACGACAAAACGGGGAGAATTTGTGTCTTAACATGTACCAGTCTGATTTCGGATAAGCGGCAATATAGAACGTTTGCGTTTGGGTTTGAGTTTGAGTTTGGCGATTGGCGCATATAAATATATATATGCTATGATGTAGTCGTGCTAGTGTATCACTTGGTTTACAACGTAACGCTAAATGAAAACCAAACGAGCTCGTTTTGCAGAGTGTGATGGGCTCCTTGATAGTGTGTTGCATGATGAATGAGATCGAGCTACTTGGCTTTCATAATGTACTCGCCTAAAAAAGTTCGCTCGTGAAAAACACGACTTTCAACAACTACATGCTGTATGGCTATTATGCATATCCAAAAGCTCGAATGGGTACTTAGTAGTAGAACAAGTGCACGGTCTTGTATTCACCTGACAAAACGAAGTTTAATGTTTTCTAATACAATTTGCCCAGGAATTGGACAAAGCAGGGCAATCGTGTACGTTATAGTATGTATAAAGGTATTGAAAGTATCTGCTCAACAGATAACTTTATGCGACATTACCATATTTCATGTTTAGTCGCTTGGGTTTTTATATTAAAATATCATACACATACTAATCTTTGTCGTAAAGATTGTATTGTCTGGGAGACGTCGCGAACCAAACAAATCCAAAAATATTGTCCGAGGTAGTTGAATCCAGCCGTGGTTCCTGGATTTACAAATTTATTTACATGATTTTGGGTGAATTTCACCAGCAAGCACGAATATATTGTAAATATAGGAAATGGTTGACTAAAGATAGAAATGCGGGCAATGCCCGAATATAGTGTGTACTTTATGCGATTCGCGTGCTCTATCAATATGCTTGTGATATGTGTTTTGGTATCCAGTTTTGCAATCAGTACAATTGAGAGGGTCGCAAAAGTACACCGAATCAGACGTTCAATGTGTATCTGTTGTATGAAAACCCAACAATAACTTGCTCTCTATTGCACTTCGGCGCCATTGAGGGTATACAAGCTGTACGCCAATGAGATACTGAGACGCACCTTAAGAGGGTAGGGCGAGAGCCGAGTGGTTTCACGTTCTAATATTCGCTGGCGTGCAAGGTACATTTTGGCTTGATCCATCAAGTTAAAACTCTTAGTCGTCAAATGAGACCCATGGTTATAACCCCGAATACCGTACTGCCAAATTGTCTAAATGCATGTAGTTACTTATAATACTATTCCACACTCATTTTCTACACATTCGCTCAATTTCGGCACTATTTTGACGGCTTTATGACAATGCGTTATAGCGGGGAGTTTTTCTCTCAAGCTAATCGGAAGAAAAAGGATGCAAGCATGATCTGTTCCGAGTTATTAGCCGTCGAGATTTTTGTTTTCAATAGAAATGCCAAATTTCCGATGAGAAACATGGATATTGTTTTGCTCTGATACTCACGATCTCGTACGTTTGGACGAAAAAAAATCAGTTTCCGCTACTTTCACGAGATTTTATTCAAAACTGATGAAAAAATATCTGTCCGCGCATACCCAAGTTACCGCCACTGGACTCGTATGGTGTTTTTCGGTACTTGAGCTTATTTTATCATACGTGAAAGTACCAAATATCGTACTATTGGCACCTATCACAGCATCCCTTGGCTTTCTGATATATGATATCATAACCATCTACGCATTTGTATTGACGAGTGTAGCGAAGTACGGTGACCTGCAAGCCAACATGTTACATAAGACGATCGCTAATGTATGCTTGTATGAGATTTTTCTACGACTTGTATCAAACAGGATTAACTGCTTCACGATATAGAGAGCACAACAGTTTAGAGTCATTGTAACATATGTTCTGGGTATTATTGTGGTGTATAAAACAAATCTCGATCTTGACGTTGACGAAGTTTAAGATAGGATTATCTTAATGAGCATATCTTGAAGTAATGTGGCTTGCCAGGTTTGTTTCACACTGCGCAATTGACGCACAAATTGGCAATAAGTTGGTAGCAACTATTGTCACTTTGTAAAACAAAACATGAATATGAACATAGATTTATAATCAAGTACATCGCTAAATTTAGTATGATTGCCAGTTGTTGTACAAGCGTCGTTGCACACCCCAGATAAATGACCATTTATCCAGTTGAAACAAAAGCAGGACCAGTACCTCCGTACGGGTAAGGAAACGACATCAGTGTGGAACGTATTTATTGACGTATTTATGTTTTTGTGTCAGCATCCTTGTCGTGTTTTGTAATTGTTACGCTGTAGAAATATTGGAAAATAAATATAATATGCTAGAATAGTGCACCTAATCCCAGATGGAGGACAAGTTCGGAAATCGAAAGTGAGCGTAGTACCTCGCCTATAGCCATCTTGTCGGGCCGATAGATGCTGATGAGCGAAATATGTATTGTTTGCACTTAAAAAGGTACATTAAATAGCGTACGCTAGCTCTTAGCACCCAAGCATGATTCCACAACTAACAGATTGAGTAGTTTCTATTTCTGAATGCAAACACGTTTTTCACAAGCATTGTTCTAGAGGGAAATGGTAATATTTAGTCTAATTCTCTAGTGTGTTGGTAATACTCGCGTTCGTAACACGTAGTACCGTAAGCACACTTTTCTTCTGTCTTACTCGAAGATATTTAAATACAATCAATCATTGAAACACCGCGTATTGAATATCATAGTAATTGATGTGCTTGTTTGTCCACGTGTGCGGGATGTGACATGTTTTTGCAGTGTAAACTTGTGCCACTGTTAGCTGTATATTTTATCGATGAAAAACATCTCGCAATTCATCTGAGTTTAACTCAATTGTGCTGCTTGCCAGCTTGCATCTTAATGAGTAAAAATAAGTGGATATTATAAGTAAAATTTAGTCAGCACAACAAAGTGTGAACGTATGTCGTTGACAGATGTATTTACAGTAACGTACTAGTTTCTTCTAATGGCGACAAGACACTATATAAACAAATATACTACACCCATCTTTGCATATCAATTCAATAAAATCGAGCGGTTTAATGCTACGGTGGACGGCAGTCTCAGATATATCAATTTCAACGTATCGGGCATTCTCCCGCGACGCCTGCTAACGGCGTGTCTGCCACGACTTGACACATCACCATCAAGTCGTCCTTGCCGCTCCAGTCGCGCCACTCTGCTGGTATATCTGTCATTGCGCTGGTGGCTGTGTTGATGAGCGCGTCGGCTTCTTTATAGGAATTGCAGGACTGCCGCACAATAGACCCAATCTTCATAGTGATTACTACTGTCATGTAACATCTGGTAGATAGTGTCTTAGACCTACTCCATGTGCAATAGAGGTGTGGCAACGGTACCTCTGTGTACAATTACAACTGTTTTGACATGTCATTTACAAGACGTACATATTGAATGCGCGTGAGTATATTCAGCGTAATAGGTGGATGTTACAAGGGAGGCAACGTAGCGACATCAAAACGAGACTACAACAGAATGCGGTTATGAAGTAGGCGTAACGTTTCCTTTTACACACGTTTGCATATGTTCATTTGCTTTAATTGCTAAGCCACCATCGACGCTTATGTGGTAATGTGATATGTATTTGTAGAACCAGCGTTTAGATGAGCTTTTTAGGTTCTAGTTGCATATATATACTTACAATGCTCTAATATACTGGAACGTAAGGATTCCCTAACATTATAATGTATCTTTACTTTTTGGCCGCATTTTTGCCACTACTCAAGTAGAACATAACGAATACAACGTCGTTTTTGATGATTGGCTTTGTGAAGGCATTCCTGGACTCCATATAGAAATTTAAGTAACGTATAAAGTATACGCACGCGTTAAGTCGCCTTGAAATAGGTGGACCACTATGGACGATAAATTGAACGACCATAACGCAGTTGATTTGCGGTATGTGTATAATACATGCGAAATACACAGTTTTAGGTTGCCAAATCACATCACATCTTACCGATGGTATTCTTGACAATGGCAGATTGAAATACACGACCATTTAAAAGCTCATGTGAAGTATCCACAAATAAACAGCAAGCGATGTAGGTTGGCGCAAGAGCAAACATGTAGTTTGCGATGTGTAGGTGTGTGCGAAACGTGTCTAAGTGTACATGCAATGCAATGAACGGGGTGATATCGTTTCTGCTTTGTTTGCTTCACGCATGTGGCGGAAAGCATGAAGCTGTCAATATATGCTACACCAACACGGCAATCGATTGCCTATATGCTGCTGCAAAGGCACACCGCATGCGTATGTGACGCGCGAACTGCGACACACACGATTAGTGAGTGCGCTTTAAGGTCGCCAGGATGTCTGCACATCATACACACGTCCCCGCGAATGAGCTCAACATACCTATATGTTGTCGCAGGTGGTTGCTCATTTGAATTTATGTGCGTGTCATAACAGTGAGTGGACAGAGAGTGTGGATTGGTTGTAGCCGACAGTAGCTGCGTGCCAACGCCGTGTACACGTAGCATTAAATGATATATATTGCAGCCACATTTACCAATGTATGATATCTTGCTCGATGTATGCTAATGATCATTTAAACGATGTATGTTTCGGTAGTATGCATACTCAAAGTCATTGGTATTATAGTTGATTTCCGTGCATATTTTGACTTTTTAATTGGCAAACTCGGTTTCTGTTTTTGGTTCCATACCCAAACAACACATCTATGAATTTATGAAAAACACATGTATGCAGTTGCTGAACATAAGCAATATTAGTATCTACGTCGCCGCCATCACAAACAATTATCAGATTATTTTGGATGCCATTGCAAAATGAGCATCCCCAAAATCGCAAATTTTAACTCGAAATAATTATGATACTTCTCTGTACAACGAAAGGTATCACTATGCTTATGAAATTGAGCTAATAATGGGTTGTGCAAACTAACGCAAACACGAGAATGACAAAAGTGTGACTTGCATTGAATTCAAATTAGCGATGCAAACAAGAAAGCACCTCTTTCATGTACAGCCTTGCTTCGCACCAATTTTATTGGAAACATTGTATTAATTGTCGTTTCTTCATGCGGTGCTCGGCAATAAATCTTACAAACTGTGTACATGCACATATAATAGCCAGTATGATTTATACTCGAGTGCTTTATGTTTGATGCGTTCGTTTCGGGTGTTTGATTAGGTTTTGACTTCGCTCTTTAATGGCTGACCTCACAACTATACGCTTAATGTACTAATATATTTCTACAAGTTAGCAGTTGAGTTACCATGATACTCTTGTTGCTTTCGTTATGTTTGAGACTAAATATATCAGATGATGCTTGAAAAATGTAGGAGTGCCAGAAATTCAACGTGCGTATTATCTGACCATTCACAGAAGCTACTTTAGTATGTGCAGTGCCGACAAGTATCTGGCTATTATAGCGATGCTTCGTACAGTATCTTCTATACTACATTTTGCGTCATGTTGATCGATAGCAGAAGCGTTTTGAGCTCCGAACTTAGAAGTATCAATTATTGAACACTATTGTGTATTACAGGATAAACACCTCTTGTATCCTCAGTTTACGTTTGTAGTATATTTTATGACTATATCTAATGACAATAGAACGCCCAGCACTAAAGAAAGTGTTTTGGCACATAGTATTTAAACCGTTGTTTTGAGTGTGTCATATCGCATTGACGCAATAATATAGTACATCTATTTCCAAAAGGGAAAAGGCTAAATTTAGAAAGAAGCACGATCGCACTTGACCTCGTAAATCGTATGTGTGTTGCACAAAATGGATGGCAAAAGTTGTATAAACGTTGATACTGCGAGAAGCTAGGAAATAGTAAAAGCCCAAAGCAATTTGTCAATGTATAGTTTTTTGCTGCCAAAGTAGCAACATTTGACGTACAGTGTGATATACTTGCTGCGATACTAGTGGGTCATATATGAAGAGCAGCCTACTTTTGTGGAGGATGTTGTTATATTTGAGTTCAACTTAAAAACAGATAAATATGTCTTAGTTTGGGCACCCAGCAAATAAAAAGTAGATGCCCGAAGCAAGTCTTTGTTGCACAAAGTTGCAGATATATTCATGCTGTATACAATATGTGCTAACGACTGACATATTTGAAAAGTCAAGGAAAACTCGGTTGATTCCGTACCAAGTGCAAACATATTTACACTTAAAATTCCGCCTACTTCAGTACAGAATGTAGTCTTACATAATCTATTTTTATCCAAAAATTACTTATTGGTGTTTACTAGTTATAAATTTAGTACAAAAATCGGAGCCCGAAAAGCTTCTGCTCAACACGACGTTGAACCCGAGGTCGTACAAGTATGACGGCTCCCCTGTATCGACAGCAGCAGCAGCAGCAACGACTGTCGCACGAATTCAACGTTGACGATGATGCCAGTGACGACAACGGCGATGACCAAGAGGTCACAGACACACTCGAGCGTTCGACGCTCCATTCCATTCCACCTGCTTGCGATCAATCACGAAGTCGGACAAGCTTGATAGCGCCGCTTTATCGACAGCAGCAGGTGCAGCGACCGCTACACGAATTCAACGTCGACGACAATGTAGGTGGCAACAATGACGACAGTGACCAAGAGATCGCGGATGCACGCGAGCTTGTAACCCTTCTAAGTGACGACGGCGACACTCGCGGTGACGATCGCAATTGCAGTAGCCGTAGCAAAGCCTGCTTTACTGAATCAGTTTTGACGATCGTCGCCAAGATGGAGGCAGCCGGCAGCACAGACGAGTACGCCGATTCACATTTGCGTAGGATTACTGGCGCTACCTCTCAAACGATCTATTTCTTTTACTTCCATGCTCCCCGCCAACCATCTACTCAGACTGTCTGTCGACGACCTCAAACACGAACTTTTGCAGCTCCCACGGGATGCTGGCGCACTGCCGCTCGTGCACTTGCTCGAGGAGATCCACGAAGAGCTCGTCCCTCGCGACGCGGTTCGACAGATCTGGCACAAGCTCACAAGCAGTGCAGCGTTAGCACCACAACCGACTGGACATAGCGCACTCAAAGCTGCCAAGCGCGCGCGGTCAGCGGCAGCGATCCCGATCGTGCGCAGTCGCTTGCTCGAGGTATCGTATACATACACGAGTATATTCTATAGCCAGTGTTGACACGTGTTTGTACGTGGCCATCAGTCGAAGCGCAAACAAGCCGAGTGCGACCTCAAGCTGCTGCAGAATCGCATTGCACTGCTCCAGGTGCAAAAAACGACTCGAATTTTGTGTGTGAGTGTATAACAATTGTCTGAATCTCTAACATCGGATGTTTCTGAATATTTTACAACTACAAAATAAAAATTCAATTTGACAGCACGAAGAGTCCAAAGCGTGGAAGAAGATCGTGCAGACGAACGACCGTGCACAGGAGATCCTCGACATCCGAGCTGCAAACGTCGAGCGGCAGGCGCAAAAGAGCCAGCAGGCCGTGCAGCGCGCACACGAGACGCGGAGCGTCCAGCGCCGGCAGCACGCGCTCCAGAAAGAGTCGGTCGTGAAAAAGAAGACCGCTGCGATCCACGTGATTGCGAAAAAGTACCAGGACGTCGAGCTCGTGAAGAGCGAGAGTCGACGCTTGAAAGCTGAGCGCGAGCGGCTGCAGCTCGAGGACGTCGAGCGCGCACGCGAGAAGCGCGAGCTCGTGCGGCGCCAAGAGGATGCGCTCAAGCGCAAGAAACTCCGCGAGCGTGCGGCGCAGGACCAGAGCGTCGCGCTGCGGCTGATGAAGAAAGTCATCGACGACGATCGCGCGATCCGCGAGCACGAGCGTCGCGTCGAAGAGATGGAGCGCACGGAGCGCGAGCTGATTGAGCGGCTACAGGGTACGCAGCTCATTCAGCGCGAGGCGTACAGCGTGCTCGAGCATGCGCTGTTGCGCGGCGATGCGCGGCGATTGCCTGCACAAACGTCGCGCATTGGGAGTAGCCTGTTGCCACCATCACCAGTTGAATAGAGAGCAAGATACATACACACTCTTGATTTACCTATGGCATGGCGAAACATATTTTACAAATCGTAGCGATGCTTGTAGCTGCGTCCTTTCTGCGTGTGCGAAACCTTAGCAACATGTTTAGGTATGTGAGCATAATATGCGGTAGTCTATGAATATCATGTTACATGACACACGTGCTATGTTGCCGAGCGGGAGTCGCTATGTTGCTCGCGTCAGGGACGTCTAGTCTGTAGTTCTTCATCTGCCAGGTTAGCAACGCACTGTGATGGTCGGAACGACATGGACATGGACGACAGTGACAGCCCCACTCACAACGACAGTCGATGCGGATATCATACCACTGCACCAACCACCAACTTGCACGCCACGCTCGACGACGACGCACAGACGCCGCTGCCCGCAAGTTTACAGTCCCACAACATGTTTGTGCTCGCGCTGTCGGC
>JAADXH010000663.1:0-18642 GCA_023337595.1 Globisporangium camurandrum | reverse complement strand
TTGCATGAGCAGGCGTTGCTCATGCAGATCCACGTATGTGACATGGATCGAATCCGAGCCAGCTGGTACAGCACAGCACAGCCTGAACCCATAAAGTGCATGACATGTTGTAGCTGCTGGTGGATCCGACAGCTTTGGATCTCTATAAAATAAAATATAATGAGTCATATGAACAATACCTGTAATTGCAGTTCGTCAGTGATATATATTTATCAGCATTACTCTATACTATATTTTCTATACTTATGGTATACTGCTTTTACAGAGTACATTAGTGTTGTCGTGTTTAATTTTTTTTGACGGTGTGTGTTTGTAAGTACAGACAATGAACACTTAGAGAACCGCATTGGGACTATGATTATGAGTATGATCATAAAATTGAATTCATGCTAACAAACTTCTTACTTAATATTACTCAAACCAGTAATATAAAATGAGTTATTTATTAAAAATATCAAACCATGTATACACTTTCACGTAAAAACGTTTCAAATTATAAATAAGTAATCGAACTTAATACATACGCATACATTTCATACAACGATTTACAAACACCTTCATCTTGTGTTCATGTTTATATTGTCCCACATCTGTCAACAACTGTTCGTCATCAGAATAGTTATTGAGTAAGGTAATAATCTGTGTCATTGTCAAATATAATAAAAACCAAAATTGATTCAAATGTCTCATTTCATAGCAAATACCTATACACACTTTTGCTGAACTTGTACTTTTCTTACGAAAGACATCTTGTCACCTATTAAATTTGTCGTATTTGTTATTTCCAGAAATCTTGAGTTTTTCTTTTCAAGCGCTTATAAGCGCTCAAACTTTTTCTGGCTCGTATTTTGCGAGAAATATCAAGTCAAGACGCAAATGCGACGCAGCGCGACGTGCGTGACGTACTTTTACCGGTCGTGCATGGAAATATTTGTCGCTTATGTGCGTCAGTGGGCGCCTTCAAATGCGAGAGGTCAGCAAAACAGTCCAGCACGTACAGCGGAACCAGTCGACGCGGCGCCAATTGCGATGATGAAGGAACGCAACAAGCAGGCCGCGCAGTGCAAGCAAACGAGACGACGGCAACAACGGCGTTAAAGG
This sequence comes from Globisporangium camurandrum, assembly GCA_023337595.1. Taxonomy (NCBI): domain Eukaryota; phylum Oomycota; class Peronosporomycetes; order Pythiales; family Pythiaceae; genus Globisporangium; species Globisporangium camurandrum. Next base: position 17,541 of record JAADXH010000663.1, on the reverse strand, counting down.
CAGCAACAAGGAAGCGCCGCTTCCCCCATTAAAGACCTTGAGGACGAATAAATCGACGGCGACGACGTTCGGCGGAAGTCAAGTACGTTGCACTACACGAAGGGGATCGATTACCACACGTCCGATTCGCGACTCGACATCGAGACGTAAGTGCAGGTGCACGGAGCGCTTGCGTTTCAGATGGGCGAGTGGATGTATATGTATAGAAGTGTTCTTGTGAATTCGTGTGCGTGTTTGCATTTGGGTATATGCCTACCGTACAGACATCCGCTAATTGACTCTGTTCGTGCTGCATCAAATGTGTCTGAATTGCGTGTCCGTCTTTCAATAGTTACAAGCAGTAACAAGCAGTTACAAGCAGTACAAAGCCATTTCGAGTAGATAGAAGCAGTGTGGCTGCATTTGTGTGCGTGGCGTGTGTATCTGCGCCCTCCAATGTGATTGCTAGCATGTCATGTGTCACAAACGCTTTTCAATTCGAGCAGAAGTTTGTCATAATCTCGGTGAATTCCAGAACGATGCGCAACAAAACTCTCGTCGCCATAGGTGACGAGCTGTACATGGCACGTTCATATCGTACACGAAAACGTTTGTGCGCACGCTGGCTTGTCGCGCAATCAAGGCAAAGGGGATAGGACCGAAAGAAGGTGCAACACATCGAATGTTATCCAGAAGTGAGTTATACATGTTGACGATTTGCTGTATATGAGATGCGACACCCTGACTTCAGCGCTCTGGGCACAATAGATTTGGGCGATTATGCCGAACACAGATGAAGGATGTAAGGTCCTGATTACTAACCAGGTCACAACCATCCTGTAAGCAAACGGATATATCGTGCGTCAAGCGATTTCGAACAATGCGGTTGCGAAATCTGTATTGACCTTGGCGAAAATTGGAGTAACGCGCTAAAACATCACGGGATACTTTCGAGAAACGACAGGAGGGCATATTACGATCAAGCATGTGTAAAACTTGTGCGCGCGCGTGCGTGAAAACGCGAGCGCACGTCAGACTATGAAGGGGCGGCTAACGATAAACATTGCAGACTTTTGCGAGGTGGGAATAACAATCGGACGTTTTTGTATTGAACAGCTAAGCGGTCAGGAATTATGGTGGCACGGTTGAGTAGATGTTGATTACCTCATGAAATTGTGGTTTTACAATCTAAAGTTTGTATACTGTGCAACAACACAGTCCTTCGTACGCTCGATGTGTTGCAGACAGCAAATATGATGAAGATGTTCGCTCACTACCCTGAAGTGCTGTTCCTCGACCCCACGTACAATAACATTCACTCCAACCACAAGTTGTTTTCTTTCATGATCCACGATCCGTATGGAAACATCTTGCACGGACAGGTGTAATACTACGAATACTTTTACAGTTTGGTTACTGTATTTATACAGCATTCAATGCTGCTTTACTGCATGAATCTACACATGCTGCTTGAATGTACTCTTTCTCCGTTGTGCATGCGTTACTACCTAGAACTAACGATTGTGTGACGTCGTTCACATTGCATGCGCTGATAGAGAATTAGCGCTATGAGCCTCGCGCGGGGTTTGTGAGCTGTTCAAGAATGCAAACACGCGGCACGTCGCGATCCAGGATAACATGATGGATTAAAATCATACCGAGATGGCTGCGGTGTAGCTCGCTTTTTCTGCACGCCACAATTCTTCATTGTCATTGGAACGCCAAAACGTACATCAACAAAGAGGTGGAAAGGTCGAAGTATCGGCTAAACGATTAGGAGATATCCATCGTCAGCGCAACTTGCGAGCGGCTGATTGACGCGCCATCAGAAGAGAAAATTAACGCATACTTGTTGCACTCAGGACTGTCATTAAACCGGTCGAGTAGCTTGATTCGTGGCTCAAATACTTCGACAAATATTGGACGCCGTGTATTAATGAAGCCCGTAGATGCGGCACAGCTTGCCGCATTATTTAAACAACACGGATAACAGGTACGTGTGTTGCTTTGTGATGCATGTCGACACAATTTATACTAAAAATAACGATGCGTATGTTTGAAATATAGGCTCGAGCCTAGTTAGCTGAAGACAAAGAAAGATGTCAAGCACAACCAGGCGCTCGACGGGTGTATCGTGAAGTAGATGTATCGGCAAGCAGGGGTCGAGAACGACTGGGACGACGATTTAGAAGGTGTCCACACGGTGGAAATTATAAGGTCCCCGGTGACTTAAAGGTTTCGCTCGAATTCCTCAGCGAGCACGCTGTCGTCCAGATACGTGACGAGTATGAGCTCACGCGACAGAGCACGTAGAAGTGCAGTCGCTTAATTCCCGAGATCAATTTTATCAAGTCAAACACCTCGACGACGACACAAGCGACAAGTACGCAATCGACGGGCAAAAGAGGAAGAGATCGTTTACGTTTGCCACTACTTAATTGCTCCCATGTCGGCACGTCATGTACGTCCTCATGGCGGCGAGCAAACACCCCATCGTTTGGATCGACATATTCATAAAACAGTGATGTTTTGAATACTCTGCAGGTATGATCGAGACAATGGCAGTGTTCAAAACATACGCTTGATGCGATTACGAAGCAAGCTAATGGGTAATTTGCAAAGCGTTGCAGACTATTGTTCCTGCCGTTTATCGCGTTCACGAAGTCGACATCTGTGAACTCGAGAGAGCGCTAAAGAGTCACGACACGATCATTCCCGTAGATACACCACCAACATGTGGGCTCGAACGGGTTCGACGGCTGGTGCATATTATGGGTCATGAACTATGTCAGTCGCCGCTCGAGCAAAGATGTGCGTGTTGTGCCTGCGTAAATTTCATCAAAAGACAAAATGGCTGCTAAAGCAACCTTTTTGTTCAAAAACGTCGAAGGTGACTGACGGAGTCGCCACTTCTATGATACTCCTCCCCGTCTGGCAAACAAAGAATCACTGGAGCAGCATAACGATAGATTTCAAGCACGGGCGGTTTAAGATCTTTGACTCGGCTAGTTAAGGGCTGAGCGTCGGGAATGTGCGCAAAATTGTGGATACTTGTGTCGTCTCTTTGTTGCCGAGCCTGCTAAGTTGGGGACGATTCACATGGGCAAGCGTGGCGATTTTTAACCATATTAACGAACACAACTGTGGCGTGTTTGTGTTGATGTGGTTTGACTTCTATCCAAACGCACCAGAAAAAGACGGTTCGTAGTGCCTGCGTTGCGGCTATTCAGGTATCTGTACATCGCGCTGATATTGTACGAGTTCTGCCGTGCGTTTTCAGCTACGACAACCCAGACGCGCCTATTTTGATTAATGCTCCTGACCCACTCGCTTTGGTAAGTACGCAGAAGACGTTGAGGCTATCGAAGGAACGTCATGACGTCTTTTGGTTCAGTGGAAGACACAGCAGTTAGCAGTATATAGCAGAAGTTAGCAGTAGTTAGCAGCAGTTATCAGTAGTTATCAGTATTTGTCAGTAGGTATCAATATTTGTCAGTAGGTATCAGTAGGTATCAGTGATTATCGGTAGATAGCAACAATTCAAAATAGCTGGTTTGCTGTAAGCGCTATCTGAAACAAAGGCTGCGTCTGATCGCATTCAAATTACTATAATGCTCGACTTCCATTCAGCTATCTGTACGTGATTCTGTTACACTTGATCATATCGTGCCACATCAAAACCACATGTTTCGCATGTGCTAGTTCTACAACAACATTTTGCACTTGTGCTGCATTCGTGACTGCTTGGTGCCTTCAGGTGTGTGAATACGTACAATGTTTGTGTAAGTCATGAACTGGCATTCACGTCCTCATTCACGATCGCTTTCAAGGTTGGCTGAAGACCACGTGCAGTTTGGTTTTCAGGTTTTACATCGCTCATCCATAGCCGCATAAGTAAGGGCGCTAACAAACAGCTCCTACTTAAGGAATAACACTTTTTATAAAGCATAGTTATTTGTAAAGCGATCACAACTACAGACATCGGTAACGTGAAGAGCGAAGAGCAATTGTAGGAACGCTAGACTATCACACACACACACCAAAGCGGCCCAAACAGCATTAAATCGAAACGTTGTGATACAGAAAAGGGACATGTACCCATTTTGTATACTGTAGATAGAGGTGGCCCATTTCACATGCTATGATGGATTTGCCACAGATATGATAGCCAGACTAAATTAATCCATAATACATCTTTTATGCACGTTTAGCGAAATGGCTATTTGAAGTAAATGGGAGTTCTTTAACTTGCTCTGGTTATATTCACGTCATGTTGTGAATCGTTTCAGTTTTGTGAAATTTCAACTTTCGCAAGTTTAACCAATGCACTACGCATATATACGCACTTTAATTGAATTCGCCTTCACAAGATACAGTTGCAACATGACTTTTATTTAAAAGGCGTTCGTGAATGAGTTTGCGGACTATGGTGGGCAGTGGACGAGTCCAGATGTGTCCAGTTAATTGTAGGGACAAACTGCAGCAACGCGATGCAAACACAAACTTCGCATTCAGCATCAGCTATCGCCGCAAAATCACCGCCTGCAGCTCAGGCACTACCGCGGGGACAAGGACAAAAAGATGAGCTCGACGCGGATGCGAAGATAGCGGATTCTGTAAATTTGCTGCGCGAGAAAAAGTGCACGAAAGTACTTGTAGATTACCACGAAGGCCGCTACAGCGACGACGCCAGCCACGCCACCGTCGAGAAGTCGAAGAAGCGACGCACGCCGTCTGCGACTAAAAACGACGTCAGAAACTGTCATCAACAAGAGGATCACGATTACGACGACGTCAACGACCCAGTCAATTTTCTTCCAGCTACGTGGAACGCAAGTGTCGTCGAGAAGAACCTGAGACACGCGTTCGACTCGTGGGCATGGATGGAAGAGTATATGCAGAAGTATGGTGCGCTGACGTTGCAGGTATGTTATCGATACTTGTTACCTGTGTGTGGGTTTACTCTTTCTTTTTGAATGGTGTGTGACGTCTGCACAACATGTTTTTCACGTATGTGACTCACATGGCTTTTGTAACCGGGCAAGCCCGAGTTAAGCAGCACAGTTGAGAGGAAGCGAAGAGTGTTTCGTAGGAAGCAAAGTCCGAAAATGTATTGAATGATTGGGTTCGGTATTTGTGCACTTCAAGCACAAAAGGCTAACTTCCTAGTTTTAGTATGTTTAATACTAAAGCTAAATCTATTCTAAATGAGTGGTTCTGCTAACTTCTAAATTGTTGCCTGTCTAATTGGACTAAATGTCTAACTATCTTGTATATGTGACCAATTGTAAAGCAGCTTGACAACGCTGACCTTAAATGTATTGCGATAATAGAATTCCGCAGCGCTGAGTTATTAAATATAACCAGCGCGTATAATCCCGTTACAGCTTTCATAAGCAATGTTCAAGTAACAAGGTGAAGTTAAAAGCAGTAGAGGGCACAAAGATACAGTTAGACGCATTTAAAAGCAATTATAAGCAGTTACTTGCATTTTGAAGCAGTAAGCAGTTGGGATCAACTTCAATTGCAATTTGGGATGTGCTAATGCTGTATTGGTGAGGTTTCTCACGTGACATTATATATAACATGTACTGTGTTTTTCAAAAGTGCCCAAAACATTGGCGTATCCATGCATCACACGTAAGCCGACCTCACTGCCCAAGGCGACGAGTTGACCATGGACAATTCCGAGTCGTACACATAGAAGCTCATTTGCATACACGGAAGAAGCCGCGCGATCAAAATCAAGACACCGGTAAGCGTACGCGCAACAGGTAAAGCCCAGGTGCGCCATTCTATTTTGACATGTGTAAGGTATTTTTTGAATACATACAAATGCGCAAGTAAACAACATGTCAAACCCTGTGTATAGCTCACTCATGCAAGTTCAAAAGTGGTTATCACATCGATTCACAGCGAGCACAACCACGGATTGTATGAGCTCCAGTACCGCTCGTACTTAAGCGCCTACCAGACACTGCAGAATATTGTCGCAGAATCCGCTGCCAAATCGAGCCAATTCTGAGCGTCTCGGCAATTGCTATCGCGCTATACATCAATGTCAAAACTGACAACCGTGTTACGAACTTGTGCTGTCGTGTGCGTCTCGACGCGATGACACATCCGACACAAGAAGGCCGGCACAAGTTGCAACTCACAAACATTTGCAACGATCCTGGCAACATCGGCCGTATGCACACCGAGAGCATTGACGAGGTACGTTATTGGTAGTGTTGTGCGCGGTGTATAGCTGTAAATGAAGGCGTTAAAGATGTAATACATAGCACTTTGCAGCTTAAAGCATATCGTTCGATCGATTATTATTCTGTTAGTACACATGCGAGAGATGTTTGCAAATTTCTGGATGTGTGGTTACTCGGCTCGACACTCGAAACCATAATCATAACCTCCAACGACAGGTTGCTCTCTTTCAAGATATACGACCCCCCCCAAAAGGACAGTACGCGAAGGTACGGGGTGGGGGTGGGGGGGGGGTAGACTGACCTTCGTGTGAATGTGGTTTATTGTGATGTACCGTGTTTACTGTGTGTAGTTCCATCATTTACAGTGTATAATGTAGTACTGCAGTATATGGTGTTAATCCAAGTTGTTATCATAAAAATTTAGCAGTTACAAATCCAGTATGCGTATTATGTGTTTTTGCCGCTTTTTTCTCCTCGACAAGAGAGGCGCTGACATCCGCATCTTCCGATCCGATGTATGATCGAGCTGTCATTGCGCTTATGAAATTGGTAACACCGCTCATGCGGCCAGACAGGTGGTTTGAATACGTCTACAACAACTGAACCGAGTGCAAAACGTAAATGTTCTCGTACATGCGACACAACTTGCCAACCTTGACAATAACACAAACTGCAGACACGAACACGCTTCAATGGTGGATTAATATCGTTTTTCTTACAATGATGCCGTTTTTCTCACGCAATTAGATTTGAGAAAAGTTGGGCGAAGCAAAAGCAAGACCTCGATGGCAAGTTGGCACTCGACGAGTGCATCGTGACGCTCATGTACGTGCAGAGGTGGAGATGATCTGGGAGGTTGAACAAGAGTCTGTCCATCAGGTCGAAGACGATTCTCTTTCCAACGACTTGCTCTTGTACATGGTATCCAAGACGAAAACAATAGCGACGATGACCACGACGTACAAGCCGACCACGACTACGACGGCAACGATGAATCCGGTGCCGGTGTCTCTTAGACCGCGGCTCCGACCACAGTAACAGCTGGCAACCCGCCGACAAGCTCGGCAACAGATGCTACAACTGCTGCTACATCTGATGATAATGCTTTGTCAACTGCATCTACTGCTGTTGTAACTGCAACAGATTCACCAACCGCTTGTTCGACTGAAATTATTGTCTTTAGTGTTCGTACAACTGCAGGAACTGCAGGTACTGCGGATACTACACTTAGCAGCATAAACGCAGTCGCAGCGCCGATACTAGTGCAGCCGCATCATAGAGACAGCACACCATTCAACCTGCCGACAGATGGAGATAGCAATGATAACGACGTCGCGTTCGCGTCTCGTCTACGACGAAAACCTGAAACCATCCCAGGCAGCGCAAGCTAGTTACGTAACAGATCAACACGAAGAAGAAAAAAGTGTGCGGATCGGCAAAGCCAGGGAGCGGCTCATAATCGTCGGCATCAACCCTATTGGAGGGTTGATGGAGGTGCTAGCGGTGCCGGTGAAGTTCGATAAGTTGCAGTATTATGAGTGCTTCCGGATTGTGCAATGATAAAGCAATTTTCGTAGACGTGGACACATAATTCGTCGACGACACTGACGCGCCATGTATCGATGATACTGTCTCGTTCTGGCCACACAAGAGCGTTGAAGATGTTTGAGACGTTCAAGCAGCACAAACAGCGTACCGTCGAGCATTGTGTTAAGTCTCGGCGACGTGTCGTACTCGGAGGAGATGGCCATGTTCATGTTCAACAACACGATCGAGAAACTCCGGAGAATTTGCTCTGCAAGACAAACAGCGGCGTGACTTTGATCAACCAGATCATGTGTATTGTGCCGTTCATGAGTCCCAGGTTGACGAAGTCAAAGACACGTTGAAGGTCATCAATGAAGTTACAAGTTGGGGTTATGAAAATCTTAAATGAACGTACCACTCGCCGAGAACAGCACACAGCGTTTCGGAGACTCGCAATCGTATGTACAAGGTGGAGCGAGTGGCTGCACGACGCAGAGTGGTTGGTGGTGGTGTCGAATACAAAAGCGCGCTGCTCTAACCCGCAAATCGAAGCAGTAGCTCTAACCAACGAATCTAAGCAGTAGCAAGCAGGAGTAGCAAGTAGGACTAGCAGGTAGGAATAGCATGAACGGGTTGTTTGCCGCAGTTTCCTGTTGTTTGTCCATTCTAACCGTTTTAGGAAGGTTTTAGCATTCACTACAGAAAATGCATGAGATTTTGATGCGTGTTTGCTTGTGTAATTTTAACGCAGTTAAACATCGTGTGTGATAGACAACAGACAATACTAAAGTTGTCTGTAGGCTCGACTTGACGGTCATATACTCTTTCGGTGTACAAAACAGCAATGCTCATCAAACTCTATTGCATTCTTAAGTCTTTGCGTAAACATGATACAGGTATTTACAAGCCACACAACCGAGACAATTTAAGCACGCTCAATAATTACGTCATAATTGCAAGGGCGTGAGGTTCATGACACCTCCCTTTAGCCACGGCATAAAGGTTATGGTTTAAATAACGATAGTCACACCCATTAGCATTCTTAAATCGCACAACTCATGTGAAGGAAAGAGGGTTGTACTCACACTCTTAATTGCTTTTATCCATGGCAAAAATATTGGCCTGAGGGTGCAACGTGCAAAACCAATGACTTAAAAACAGACTAACGCTTGACTTATTCACTCGTATGTCAAGCTTACAAACTACTTCAAAGCACTGTGTGCGTCGTTTGTTAGCGTGCTGCGGTGGATGTGGGCTGCGCCGTGTTCTACGGTGGAGCGAGTGACCTCGGTGTCAGCAGCTCCATTTTATGTTCTAGTAGCTTTGGCTATGGCAGCATGAGGTCAAACACCAACTTTAGCAATACCCGCAGTTGCGGCGCAGTACAGCGTGGCATTGACCGACACATGCGCAACGAGGTATAAGCACGCAACGCCACAGTGCGCAAGCGCAGCTGCGCGCTTTGCAGACGATGTGTTGCTTGTTGCCGACGGCGCGTCGATTGCAGCGACAGCAGCATCGAACAGCGCAAGTTCAAGCGGATCGACAAGTCATCGTCTAGTTGCCGATCTACATCGTCTCGATTGGTGGCGCTGCGTACGTCAAAGTGCTCGCCGACGAATACTACGGAAACATCGCATTACAGGATTTGGCATTGTGTCGATGGAGTCACGTACATGTACGACGGCAGCGGCATCGGATAAAGCGCTGAAATCGACGTTGCGACGACTGCATGTATTCTGAATGTCGCTACTTGTGGAAGCGCGAATGGCGAGGCCATCGCATCCAGTGTTGGAAGTGGCGCAGCAGTCAAGCCAGTGAATGCAAGTGGCATTGCCGCTGCGTTCTGCGCTGGTAGATTGATATATATCTGCGGTGGAAACGACATAATGTAACAGATTTGAGTTGAGCTTAATAAATCTCTACTATGTGATATTTTAAATTAGGGCATATAACATTATACACAATTAGTGTATTTACGTAGACGTGTGAATGATTTGTTTGTCAGTCACTCGGAACTCCGTGGGAGTCGTGACCCTCATTTCTCGATTAGCGACTCACGATAAACGTTTCGTCTCTGTCGTACTTCGCACGTCATCATCACCAGTGTTTTGCATACGCGCTAGAAATGCAGGACAAACGCTCGGTGCACTCGATGTTGTTGGAGTTGCTGGTAGAGCCGATTCGTGATCATGCGGTAGTTGAACCTGTCTGATAGCGACATGGTCAGTGTATTGCAAGACTGTTTTGACGGCGTGAGGAGCGCATATACACACAATGGTGTACCCATCGTCACTACAAGCGCCATTTTGTGTTCCGTTGCGGAATAATCCAAATATTGATTTTTGTGTAGTCGTGCGTCGCATTCCAATATTCTAAAGTTTTTTGCCACATTTGTATTGATATTGTGCCATTACTAGCTAACATAATCAAGAAACTCGAATACAGTAAATGGCTTACTTGTTCTGCATAAGCTTGTCGCATTCGATAATATCTCATTGTTTCATAAAATGATCGTATTATTACTGGTTGTTATATGTGAATGGTAGCTGCAGCGCAGCACTACAATAATACGTTTTGATGTATACCAAACAAAACGTCATGAATATATAGTAGTGCTTTCATTGCCGTAGAACGCGCCTAATGGCATAATGGGCAAAACGTGTATTATGATTGAACCCCAGTAACTGAAATAAACGAATATTACTATCTTCACGTCATAAGTTACAAACAAATTCGCTGCTTCTACACACCCGCCACCTACGCGTGCAACATGAAATCGAATCTGAGCCAACTTGCGTTGCGCAGCTGGTACGCCATAATGTGAGTTGCATGCCATAGCTGTGGGATTTGGTTGACCTTGAAGTAGTGTGTTACGAAGAACATGAATGCATGAGTGGCCACAAATCTGCCGAATATATCGACGCACGCGCACCTGCAACCAATCGGCAATAGAAGATTTTGCTCTTTGCATGTATACAATTCCTCAAAATGCTAAAATCGGAAATTTGTGGTGTTTGATAAATGAGATCTTTACTATAACACCATACAAATGCAAACTGCTTGTTTGTGGCATGCGACCGTGGTTCTATGTTGCTAATATATCATTAATGTATATAAGTTGTAGAAACATTCCAGCAAGATCTAATATAAATGGAAAAATGCACAATCACTTACACCACTTCAACTGGAAATTTTGAGTGTGTGGACAAGCCAATATATATGTCTCTATCGGCATTCATTTTACAATTATATGGTTGCATATAGGAAATGTATCTGTCGTTGATTGTTGATTATGAAATGAATTAGTTGATACGCACATCATTTGACATATTACCATCTATGCCATGATGTATTATGGTTTATACATATATCGAAATGTAGAATGTAGTGTCGTGCATATTTGCGTTTCCAATGACCGAAACATGTCACTTATGTATGTGTTTGTATGCGACCAATATATAATATGCAAAATATATACATTACCTGCATCATCCATAACAACCTGAATTACGTGACAAACTACACGGAAAACACATTGGTCTACCTGAATACATATGGTTAACTTGAATGCGCGACCATGTAGTAGAGAAAATACAGCAAAATTGAAAGCCACAGCGAACGCATTATAAGTTATATAAATTGAGATTTAAATGATTCGACGAGAAAAATGTCTACAAGCTGATATGGGACACAGGAAACAAAGAAGCGACAACATAATCGACCATCGTTAATACGTTATCGAATATTTGCACAAGTAGTACGTCGACAAGTACTACTTTGATAATAAAAATGTACATGTTGGTTTAAACTCCTGTATTTTCGAACGGTTCAATTTCGTCTGGTCAAATCTTGTGCTCTTAACTATTTTATGCGGAAAATTTACCTACTGGTGTCAACATCAACCTTCAGTTGTATATGTATACTTCTCGAAGGTGCATCGGTGATATGATAATGCCAGCGTACTAAAAACAGCATTGACCCTTGTTAACATGCGCAACCAATAACGTATACAGGAAACTCAAATCAGACATGCGAAGACAAATGGAATACACCATATTCAACAAATTAGGCAGGGCGACGCTAACGAAACGAAGCAATACAAACACTAGATAATGGTAGATACAATGACTTGTGTGGTCGATGACTGTACACGTTTAGATACACCACATCTAGAACACATTTAGCAAAGCACTTGTTAGACAAATCTCATTTATTGATTTACGTACAATCAGTTCTAAATTATGGTATAACAAACTAAGAATTGTCTTGATGTAACCAGCGTCAAGCTCGGCTCGAGCTAGTTGACCCATGAAAGCTTTTCCGGATGTAATAGCTAACATCGTTGTTCATTTGCCACATAAGTAAAGCTCCATGTGGAAAAAGACGATTTAACTGTATTACATCAATTAAGTCTCATATTTACTTGAAATATGCTATTGTGCATATCAAAACACCGTTTTTTGTAGTTCACGTACGACGAGCACTGCATAAAAGCATAGTATAATATGTACGATATTATATCAATCGTGCACACACCAACACTCTCTGAATCGCGATACAACTGTGCTCAATAAATCACAGAAACCACAAACAATATGCCGTTATAGCTGCGTCAAGTCAAATTGAAATATATTAAGGAGATTATGTGTGTCTTGTTAGAGCGTGGTCTCACAGAGGAAACTCTCTACGGACGCACTTCTATTGATCTGGCTCTACCGATAAAACTCGGCTTCATATTCGAGTATCAACACTTTGCAAAACAATCGTACTGGTAGTGAAATGGTTTTCACAATAAAAGACGATATAGTATAGCACAATTTAACGTATCGTATTTATACCGATTGTGCTGTTTTCGTTACAAACACTGCGAAAAGACATGTTATGAAGTCATTTTAACGTTGAAAACAATCATTTGGTTTGAATGCATCTCTGTGTACTTACCGTAAAATGTGCGGTTTTGCAAATTGTGGTATTTTGTATAGACTGCATATACAGCAGAAAAAGAAGTACCAGTCCAGTTCATTTTTGCTGGTTACGTTATTTCACAAATTATTGCGAAACTATCAGATAAACTCAGTGTAAACATGAACTACGAGAACTTGTATTATTGCAAAGAACTACTGAATATCAATATCCGATCAATTGAAGCTTCAATCATTGGCGTGCGCAGAAACAAAATAACTACAAGTTGTTCATCCTAACCGATAAGCTGTATTCCGATAATGCATCACAATGACAATGAATTTCTTTGCCGTCAGCTAAATGCAAAGCCCAATAAGAAGAGCTCCGATGATGTCGGAATTGTAAAACATTCTGAGGAATATGGTTTCAGCAAAAAACGCTCCAATTGGTACAGCTGCAAATTTCCGCGCAATCCATATACACTAGTTTCGATGGAGGTTTGATAGTACCCGTACCAAGCGCGATTTCCTATCGATAAATTATGTGCCCCATTTATATGTCAAAGTACTCATATCCAGGTATCACTCGCATATATTTGAGCGCTGGTTTGCTATACACACGCTGTATCAACGAATGATTCATGTACCAACCCAACCTATGGCGCACACTGCGAATCCATGTGGTTTGGCAAGTCATATCGCGGTACAATGCGTTAGTGATATGTTGTTTACGAGTTGAGGTTATATAGTTGTTCGCTGTAGCGCATACTTTATGATATACTTTGCTAGTTTTTTTATTAGTATCTTGCGCTTTTAATGACGGTGGCGTTTTACAGTGTATGCTTAGTTGCTAGTACTCTGTCGGTTGAATAGTGACGGTAGTACTACTTTTTAGCAGTGTATTTACTTCAAACTTTGTAACCCATATACCGATATTAGTTGATCAAGTCAATCTGAAAGCACACCCCAAACAAGTCCCAAATACTGGTTACCGGTTTCAGCCATCTTTTTAGCATCCACCATTCACCATCAATCAATCAATCAATCAACCGATCGCTTCGCCATCGTCCTCTAACACGACAATCGATCGCGGGATCGACCCAACGCCGAGCTTCGAGACTTGCTCTTGGATCTTGATCGTCTCGTGATCCGACACGACGCGCGAGCTCTCGACGGCAGTGAATTTCGTCGACTTGCAGCCGTTTCCACTACTCTCAGATGGACAAACTTTTAAATTGAAAAACGCAAATATACTCTCTCTTCATACGCTAGAACCGCCATGTATACGTCATCACACGCCGTAAAAACGCATTTCGCACCGCCGTAAGAACGCCCATACATGCTCTAATGAATTTCGTTTTCCTACAAACTTCCAGTCTAATGCGATGGCTTTCAATCTCATGACACTTGCGCAAAATTCAATACAAAAAACAAGAAGTCGGGGCACCAAGTGCAATTCAATAGGAGAGCTCCGATACAAAAAATATCCATACAAAAAACTAGTATTAAGGAAACGTATCAGGCGATATCAAGCTGCGTGATCGCGTCATCGCGCTATACTTAATTCAAGTCAAAATTTGCATCTTGCAATCGTCGATTGATCAAGTGAAGGGACAAGAAGCACATCCGCCACGTTCGTCGTCATTCCAGCTCCTTCCCTCAACGTCACACGCACTTCCAACCACACGCTTACTCGATGTGGCGCGCACTTCGCATCCCGCTCGCTTCTGCCAAGACTGCTCGCTCGCACCACCCGACGATCGCACTCCTCTCCGCCACCACTGCCATGGGTCTCGTCGCCGCCGCCAACAGCAGCAGTAGCGCATCGGTTGCCAGCAATGCTGGCGCGCCGGAAAAGATCGCACTGTCGCCAAAAGAATTCCGCGCTTTCAAGGTCCGTAGCGTCGAAGCGGTTACGCACGACACGAAGCACGTCGTGTTTGACTTGCCAAGTGCCGAGCACGAGATGGGGCTCACGGTCGCCAGTTGCCTCATGGCGCGCGCCGAGATCAACGGCGAGTCGGTCGTGCGGCCGTACACGCCCGTGAACGCCACGGACACGAAAGGCGTGTTGGAGCTCGTCGTGAAGGGCTACCCAACCGGCAAGATGAGCAAACACATCGTGAACCTCTCGGTGGGCGATACGCTCGAGATGAAAGGACCGTTCGAAAAGTTCAAGTACAAAGCGAATGAATACAAAACGATCAGCTTCTTAGCAGGCGGATCTGGCATCACGCCATTGTTGCAGATCGTGAAGGAGATCGTCCGCAACCCGGACGACACGACGCGCTTGGTGTTGATCTACGCAAACAAAGAGGAGCGCGACATCATCTTGCGCGACGAGCTCGATGCGCTCGTGCGCATGTACCCGCAGTTCTCGGTCCACTACGTCCTCAGTGACCCGCCAGCGAATGGCTGGACCGGTCGCGTCGGGTACATCACGAAAGACTTGGTCCAGGACCTCGTGCCGCCGCCGTCAGCGACTGACGCGTGGGTCCTCGTGTGCGGTCCACCGCCAATGATGGAGGCGCTTTCGGGCGACAAGAACCCGGACAAGTCACAGGGCGACCTCCGTGGCTTGCTGAAGGACCTCCAGTACACAAGCAAGCAGGTGTACAAGTACTAGGAGCCTCAGCAGTCGTAGTAGGTGACGCATGTTCCAGTCCGGATTTGCATCGATCGCATAGTAGATGCCAGTGTGCATTAATACACGCTCATGTACTGTACTGATGTAAGTACCGGTAATGTTATTTTGTCATATGTTAGCAATTCTGATACCGATATTTTTGCAGACTGCAATTTTTGAGCGATTAATCGACGAGACTGCTTTCAGTTAAAGATACAGCGCCATGAACTCGCTCACTCGCGCTTCGTCGCTCACGACAACATCGTAGGCGCGCTCTCATCCACAACGTGACGCAACCAGCGCTGCATGCCTTCGTTCTCGTGTGCGTGTGCGCGAACGCGCTCGATGTCGATCAAGTCGCGTCGGTGCATGAACAACAAGTGGATCAACAGCGCATCGCGTTGCTTCTCGATCGCATTCGTTGCTGCCGATGCCGTGCAGCCTTCGCTGCGATGCTGCAGCAAGAACGCAACGACATCGGCGTGGCCGTGGGATACCGCAGCATTAACTGCGCCTGTCGTACAGCCTTCCAACCTGTTTGCATGGAGCCACTTGACGACTGCGAGGTGGCCATTCGCTGCTGCTTGGTCCATGGCGCTCGCCGAGCACTCGCTGTAGCCGTGTGCAACGAGCCAGTGGATGACATCCATATTCCCATTTAATGCTGCACAAAACAGTGGAAGTGAGTAGACGCCATTGATTGAGACGCTCCATCGCTCGAGTCCTTGCTGCCGGCCGCGCAAGTGGACATTCGACGAAAGCGTTGCATGGAGATACGCGAGCATATCGATGTTGTTTGTATGTGCAGCAGCTGTAATTACTTCCATGATCGGCTCGCGGACAAGCGGCAAAAGAAATTCCAAAATATGCATGTGGCCATGTCGAGTCGCTTGACTGAGGACTTGTATCGCATCGACCATCGCGTTGTGATTCGTATGAAGCCACTGAACCATTGCGAGGTTCCCACTCGCAGCAGCACCTTGTGCGGCTAGAAAAATGCTGGGGTCTATCGTATGCTCCAGCACAAGCTTCAAAACATCGAGATTTCCACTTTGTGCTGCTACGAACTCAAGGTCTTCAATTACACCGTGCTTTGGATCGTACCGATCGAGTAAAAAGCGAACGATTGCAAGATGCCCGCCTGCTGCTGCTGCTTCGAGCGTATACATCCAGAACAACCACTTGGGGAAGTGTGCATCGAGCCAGTGCATGACTTTGAGGTGTCCATTGCGTGCTGCTTGCGAACAGCCGCCTCCACTACACGCTGCGTCGTCTGGATGGTGCGTTAAGAGCCAGTTCAGGATATGGACGTGGCCGTTACAAGCTGCGCCGTCGCCTGCGCCAGTATTGGACGTAGCTGGATCGATGGGTAATTGTTGATAGAGCCACTGCAGAAACGCAAGGTCCCCGAGCGCTGCGGCGTTCGAAAACACTTCATCGTCCGCACGGAACTGCACCTGCGCGTTGCGTTCGAGCCAGTGCAGGACTGATAGGTGGCGGTTTGCAATTGCGCCGTCGATTGATACAGTCGATGCACGTGACCAGCGATGTGCGACGAGCCACTCGAGCATGACGATGTTGCCATTGCCTGCAGCGTGTGCTGCTGCAGCGCTCGAGTCGACGAAGTCGAGAGCGAACGACTGTGAGCACTCGGAATGGAGCCACTCAATCAGCGCAAGGTCGTTCGCTGCAGCTGCTGCGGTGATGACGTCGCTTGCGCCGACAGCGGACGGATCGACGTTTTTCAAACACTCGAGCAAGCGCTTGCGAATGGGGTCAAGCTGTGCGACTGCGTGACATGCAGCGCGCGTGATGTACTGACTGAGGAGGAACCTGTAGTTCCGTTGCTGCTGGTAGCTGTCGAGTCCACTGATCATAGCGATCTCCTCGGCAAGCAACCGACGCAGCAGATGGACATTTGCAGCTACTGTGGCGTCTTCAAGTGACGCACGCACGCGTAATGGTGGACACGCAAACGCGGTGATGCTCACTCCAATGTGCAGCAGCGCAGAAGTGGGAGCGCGTTCGCGGCACACAACGTCGACGCACATGAGCACATCCAACGGTGTAAATGCGTCAGCTCGTGCTAATGCGGGATCGATGGTGGTGGTCATTGGCGAGTTCAGTGCGCTCGTCTCAATGTTGCTGGTGCTGCTGGTGCTGGGACGAGCTGGGAGAGACCGAGCCGTCGCGCCAAAAAGAGAGCTGAGATCTTATTCAACCGAGCCGCAAATTCGGAATTAGCTGGCTCCCTCACTTAAGTCCGAGAGCTGTGAGCCAGCGCGCAGCTCGCGCTTGAGTA
>JAADXH010000662.1:0-18654 GCA_023337595.1 Globisporangium camurandrum | reverse complement strand
TTCATGGAGCATGCTACTGTATGAAGACTTGTGTATTGTAATGCGTTTAGTACAATTGAAAACACACGCTGCTGCTGCACGTTAATTTGTTGTAAACTGACAGCCGATTGGCAACGCACACGTATTCACTGTCGCATTGTTGCACCAGTCACGTCGACAGCATGCGCATTTGTGCCATGGTACATTGCAGCAGGCACAAAGCTAGCACATTAGACATTGCGTCGTGGGTTCGATTCATTTCAATGGAGTGCATGATAGCAGCAACAAGATGCGTAACGTGGGGGCATTGAACGCGAAGGACGGCAATTGCTGGGAGTATTGGTGTATTTGTGATTTACGCTACGTAGCCCATCTGCTACGACCCAAATTGGTGGAGATACAATATCAAAATGACATGCGAATGCTGCTGTGGCTCACTTGAACAGCCGCGACAAGCCACCCTTGTGCTTGTGGTGTCGTCGGTGGCCGTGGTGGTAGTTCGACGGCTGCTGTGCGTAGACGTAGCCGCCGTGGACCGCGTACCCTGGCTGCTGCTGCTGGTGATAGCCCATGACGCCCGGCTGAGCGACATATACTGGCTGGGTGTACGCAACGCCGGCAACAGGCACAGCGACGGGTGCAGGGTACGCGTACCCAGGAGGTTGCTGCTGTACTGGGTACGCTTGGGCGGGAGGGTACGCTTGAGCGGGTGGGTACGCTTGGGCGGGTGGGTACGCTTGGGTGGGTGGGTACGCCGATGGCTGCTGTTGTTGAGGTGGATACGTCTGTGGAGGGTACGCACCGCCTTGCTGTGGAGGAAGAGCGCATGGCTGCGGTTGCTGCGGTGGAGGGTATTGATGCGGTGGGTACGCTTGCTGTTGCTGCGGCTGTGGAGGGTACGCTTGGTATAGCTGACTGGTTTGCTGTTGCGGTGGATATGTTTGTTGTTGCTGTGGTTGCTGTTGCGGTGGATATGTTTGTTGTGACGGGTACGCTTGGTGCAGCTGCCCAGGTTGCTGTGGTGGGTATGGTTGCTGCGCTTGTTGAGGTACACCAGATTGCTGAGCAGGGTATGCAGCAGCTGGTTGCCCGAATTGGTCAGTTTGTTGCGGAGGATACGCGTGTTGCGGCTGCCCAGGAGGTTGGACGTGGAATGCACCGGGTTGCTGCTGCTCAGGTTGTCCATGTTGCTGCGGAAGATAAGGGTGTTGTTGTGGCGCATGAGTTTGTTCAGCAGGAGGTAATTGTTGCTGTGACGCACCAGACTGCTCGGCTGGTTGAGGCTGTTGTTGCTGTGGCGCATTAGAGAGTTCAGCCGGTGGTGGCTGCTGTTGATGTTGCACATCAAGCTGCCAGGTGGGTGGCGGCTGATGTTGCTGTGGCGCATTAGAGAGTTCAGCCGGAGGAGGCTGTTGCTGTGGCGCACCAGGGTGTTGAACAGGAGGAGGCTGTTGTTGCTGAAGTGCACCAGAGTGTTCAGCCGGAGGAGGCTGCTGTTGCTGTGGCACATCGAGTTTTTCAGTAGGTGCGAGCTGCTGATGTGATTTGACATCTTGCGGTGGCACAACTTGTAGCGCGTTCGCTGGCGGCGGACTCTGCATGATTGTGGAGTAGTAGTGCGAGAGCGCGAGTATGCGAAGCAAGCACTTGAGCACCAGTCAGCAAAAGTGTGAATGGCTAGAGAAGACGACGCATCATGACATGGCGTGTGACTCAAGATGCCATTTTGCGTGTCAATGCAAGTCAACTTGTCGGATTGCAGGTGCAACTCACATCGATTAAAAGGTTACAGCAATCGTACCCCTCTTCACCGACCTACAATTTGTATTAAAATCGCCTGTGCTTGTACGAAAAATCCAACGATTCGTAACCTTTCGTACCCCTCACATCCCCATTCTACCGCAACGCTTGCGAGCAAAGCGATGACACGTATGAGTTCGTCCCGATATGAGCTTCTCGTTTGGCGCACCGGGACGCAAAGCCAACAGCAGAGCGTCGCACACGACAGCAGGCTGCAGCAGGCAACAGACCGCACAACGACATGTACAAACGGCGTTCAAGATGGATTGACATTACAGCGCTCGTACTACAAAACAGCAGTCATCCTATCAAAAAATAGCACAAGCGCTCGTTCGTCCAGCACAAAACCGACAGACGATCGTCGCAGAGCGAGTCAGTTGCTACCACACCGCAGTGACGGCGTTGCGCTGCGCAAGTCGCTCAATCGACAAGTCGTCTACTTGAAGAACTTCTTCATTTTCTTCATGCCCTTGCCCTTGAAGCCTTTGTACTTGTGGCCCTTGTAGCCCTTGTGCTTGCCGTGCTTGCCGTGTTTCATCTTCCCGGCGTAGATCACACCGGGTTGCGTCACGTAGCCCGGCTGCGCGTACCCGTGTGGCTGCGCGGGGTATCCGTGTGGCTGTGCAGGGTACCCGTGCGGCTGCGCTGGGTACCCTGGCTGTGCGGGGTAGCCCGGCTGTGCGTAGCCCGGCTGTGGTGGGTAACCAGGTTGCTGTGGCGGGTAGCCCGGCTGTTGTGGCGGGTAGCCCGGCTGCTGCGGCGGGTAACCAGGTTGCTGCGGCGGGTAACCAGGTTGCTGTGGTGGGTAGCCGCCCGGCTGTTGCGGTGGGTAACCAGGTTGTCCAGGGCCGCCGTACATGGTTGTGTGTGTGTGAGCGTGTGTGTGTGAGGGTGCCGCGGAGAAGAAGAAGAAGGACTGCGATGCGGGGGGTGAGGCTTGCGGCGCGAATCGGGATCTGTGCGAATGTTGCAAGTGCGTCAACTGAGTTGCGTTTGTGCAATTATTTTTCTATTCCCAAACATGTTACATTCAATATGTTCGTTCTTCTCAGTCCTGATCGAGAGTACTGAACGCAAGTGAAATCAATACGCTATACTTAAGGTACTGGAATATTGACACTATAATAATGTAGACACAAAGAATGTACAGTAGTTTTGGAGCATGCGTGGCAGCAACAACCAAATTCACCCACAACAAAGACTATCTTCCAAAAAATCTCATTAATTGTAATATATATGCTGTCCATTTTGCGTGGCATCATCTCCAACAACAATTGCCTGGACGACGCTAGTGCTACAGCAGGTGCGTCTGTATGCGCGCTCGTGGATGTTTACTCATGTGTGTGTGTCTGCATGAAAAGCTGCTCGTTGGTCTCAAAGCCGCTAATCTATCACCTTACATCTCCACTACAATACTACAGAACGTGTCGATCGATTTCCGCTCCCCGCACTCGCGATCCTCCTCCTCCTTCACGCTATGAGCTTCTCGTTCGGCGCACCTGCGGCAACCGCACCAGCTGCCAGTGGCTTCAACTTTGGCAGTACCACCACTGCACCTGCTCCTGCTACAGGCAGCAGCTTTAACTTTGGGAACGCCAACGCAGCTTCCCAAACACAAGCACCTGCGACAGGCGGCGGCTTTAACTTTGGCGCCGCGCCTGCAGCTGCTACCACAACAGCACCAGCCACGTCTGCATTCAACTTTGGCGCGGCGCCACAAGCGCAACAGCCCGCGACCACGACGTCTGCATTCAATTTTGGCCAATCGACGTCGCACCAACCTGCCAAACCGCCTTTGTTTGGGCAAGCGCCATCGCCGACTGGAACGACCACCAACAGCTTTGGGGGCTTTGGCGCGGCGACGCAACCAGCTGCTAGCACATCTGCATTCAGTGGCTTTGGGCAACCGCCAGCAGCTGCATCCACCTCCGCATTCAGTGGCTTTGGCGCTGCGGCTAACGCGCCACCAAGCGGCTCGTCGGTGTTTGGGATTGCGCCAGTCGCAACGCCTGCGTCGGCGCCGATCGTCTGTGGCGCGGACGCTGCTGTTGCACAACTGAATACGATCAAAGCGGCGTACGACGACCCGATGCAGTCGCGGTTCAAGTTCTTACTGTACAATGCAGTCGACCCGACGCAGCGGCATTTGTATACACGCCCAGCGCACATCAGCGACCGCCAGTGGACGCAAGCAGAGCTCGATAACCCGGATCCACTACACTTTGCACCAGCGCCACTCGTTGGGTTTGACGATTTGTTGAAGCGCATTGCAGTCCAACAACAGCATGCGACGACGTGCGACACGTACGTTGGGAACCTGCGCGATCAATTGAGCGAGATGGCGACTGCGACGCGCGCGACCGACGAGAAATTAGCGAAATGCCGCCACGAACACGTGCAACTGTTCCATACACTGGTCAAAGTACGTTGAACTGTACATCTGAATTGGAGTTTCTGATTCTGATTCGGCATTTCGATTGGAGTCAGAATCTGAATCTGCATTACATGTAGTTTTATGAATGTTGAGTTGTTCTGAGTACATGGCTGCGTATTTCTGGTTCTCGATCTGATTCTGATCTTTACATTTGCTATTCGACAGGTCATGAAAGACATTGAGTTGCTCCAGAGCGTTGGGAAACCGCTGAATCGGAACGAACTCGAACTTGCGTGCGTGTTTGTGTTGTCGGCACTGGCGCACTGGCGCACTGGCGCTCTGGCGCTCTGGCTCTCTGGCTCTTTAGATTTTGCACACTAATATCTTTTTCTTTTAATAATTGCGCGCAGGATGCACCTCAAGAAGCTCCAGTCGCTGCTGAACGCGCCTGCGCAATACAAAGCGCGTTTGCACGACGCTGTTGCGCGCCAGCGGCTTCAAAAATCAGCAGTTTCTGCATCTGCTTCAGCAAACGCCACGCAGCAGCAGCAGCAACAACTGCATCCAGACGACCTCCAGCGTCTCTATCAGTTCCTCGACCAGCAGCGACAGGGACTCGAGCACTTGACGAACATCTTGAACGACGATCTCGCAGACATGAAACTCATCAAAGAGACGTGGCGGCGGTAGATGATATACGACACTAGAGAGAGAGAGCGAGAGAGCGAGAGAAGCAGAGCGAGAGCGAGAGCGAAAGAGAGAGACGGCGAACGAGATGACTGGGGATATTGAATGCTATCGATTGTCGCTCGTTTCTTTTCATCACTTGCAAGCGACTGGAGAGCCACGCAATCCAGCAGAGTGCATCGTCTAGTGCGTGGGGTCAACTGGGCCGTACGTCTCAATCACAATCGGCGCCTCTTCAAACTGGTGAAGTGGTGGTGGCGACTCGAGGACCCACTCAAGCGACCCGTGGAGCTCTGGGATCACAACGTCGTCGTCCGTGGTCGCAGTTGGAGGCGCCGCAGCCGACGCAAAGCGCGCACCCATGGGCGTACGGAGCGCCGCAACTGGCGTGCGGACTGTTTTTAGAGGCACGAGCAGCAGTGAGTGGTGTGTGTGAGCAAATGCATTCGTTCGACGTACACAAGGGGACGTGTCGCCACTCGATCGCTCGGATCATTTGCATACAGATGTCGCGACGCTTGATCGTAGCGACATGGCAAACACACAAAAGCACAAGTGGATGCAACGCATAACGCACCGGTCGTGAGAGCGCGCAGGGACTGACGGATGAGGCTCATGGTTGATGGATGTATGGCGCGTAGCGAGTGATCGAGCGGTTCTCGTGAAGGGGACTTTCGGGACTGGCCGTCAAGTTTTTGGTTGTTTTGTTAGCATTTCAATTTAGCAGTAAAGAAATGAAATATGTAATCTATAACCCGGCAATCGGTTTACTCTACTGAGCTCACCTATTTGACAATTGATAGTGATAAAATGCGCGATTGCGTCGGTTTGTGGTTGCGCGCGGTTCTCCCTTTTGTCGACTTCATAACTCACATCAAGCGCCATCCGCATCCGCTTCCGCTTCTCCTCATCTCCTCTACGACATCATGGCTGACGGCAAGGTTGTCCAGTGGCACCGCATGGGCTTCGTGAACTTTGTCAAGTACGAGGCGAAGCGCCCGATGTTCCAGCCATTCCTCATCGGCGCCGCGTACGTATTTGTTGCATGACGATCGCGTGCTGGCTGTCGTTGTGTGTCCGCACCGACGCGCGCAATACATTCGCTTGTTGCTATCAGTCGCTTACATATGTCGCTACTGCTTGTGTGTTACTACAGCATCTCGTTCGTCGTCTGCGGCATCCTCCCGACGCGTGGCGCCACGCGTACGTCGCCCTTCTGCTGCTCATTTTGCGCAGTCACTTGCTCTCGATGAGCTACTGCGACCTCTTTTCACTGACGCTGCGCTTGTTTCTCACTCTCGTGTGCTGCACATTTACAGAGGAGCAAATGGAGTCGAGCAAGTTCTGGCAGCGCGTGAACGGCAAGCACTAAGTTGCTTGCTGCATGAGGCGCAATTCCATAGTCCGCTCGTTTGCTGCGTCACGATCGACATACGCTTGTAGTTTCACGCACATCGACTCGTCTATCAGCACACGTCTCGTTCGCTAAGCTTCCAGTTGCCATGCAAATAGAACGAGAGAGTGCGGAATGCAAGCGATTTGCCATGTAACACGACGTTCGTTCTGGTTTGCTATTGGTTCTTTTTCAAAAGTAGCTTCTTGCTAAGTCGACAATCTGTGCTGACTTAGTAGCAAAAAATACTCACTGGAAAACACACACCACAACAATCACGGCGATTCGATCCGATGTTTACTTCACCCGATCCGTCTACTTAGTGCACGATCCGTCTACTTAGTGTCCCCCTGTCACCTGTGCTGTCGTTGATCCACCGCCTGCTGCTGCGCGTTCTTTTGCAATCAGAATAATCAACACCAACAGGAGCGCAGCGAGCGTCGCAATGATCGCAACGAGCCACAAACTCCAGCGCGACGACTCGTCTTCTTCGAGCCCTTGACGGTACTTCTGTGCCCAGTTCGGCACGATCATCAGATCCGGTCGTTGGCGATACAGTTCTTCCTTCTCCGACGGCGTCAAGCGCCGCATGAGGCTCTTGACGAGTTTCTTCCGTTTCTTCTTACTCCGGGGTGTCAACCGATCGTTCTTGTAATGGAGAATTGAAGATGGCGAGCCAGTGCCCGCGCCAGAGCCATTCACCATGAGCGACGCAGTTTCGTTACTACCGGGGGAGATCGGCAGCGCATCGTCGACGATTTCCCCCTCGTCCTCGTCGACAAACTCTTCGTCGTGGTCCAACACGTCGTCGTGCCACACAATCCGGCGACTCGAGGCAACGCCGCCGCTGCCATTCAAAGCACTGGCTCGTTCGCTACTCGTCGATCGGTCGACTTTGTCGGTATGCGCATACGCAGAGATGCGCTTGAGCGCCGAGCGCGTGCGGCTCGCAAAGTGCTGCCCGTCGCGATGGCCGCGCGCATTGTCCGGCGACAGCTGCAACCCGTCGCCGTCGGTATCCAGATCGTCGATCCGCGCCGATGGCGACGTGCCACTTAGCAAATCGTACTCTTTTGCGCCCGTGCCACGCGTCACGAGCGTCTGGACGCGTGCGAGCGACGCAACGAACGCTTGCGAGATGATCCCGACGGCTTCCACCGGCGACAATTTCGACGCACTGGAGGTACTGGAAGCAGCAGACGACGTGTCGGCTGCGTCGAGCAATGCGAGTTCTTTCAATTCCATCTCGAGCGTCTTTGCGCGACCGCGTGCGACTTCGACTGCGCGGCGCGAGACTTCCGGCGAGAACAGCGTCGGGTCGACCGTGTCGCGCGTGTAGACGTCGTTGTGGTGGCTGGAGGTGTCGACCGCGACGCGCAATGGCGGCAATGTCGGACGGGCCGGAGCCGGGCGCTGCGGTGTCGACTTAGCGCTGCCGTTCACATTGATTGCGACCTGTGATGGTTTGGTCGTGTTGCTGTTGTCGTCGTCGTCGGCGTCGTCCGAGTCGTCGAGTGGATGATGCGACTGTGCGCTGCCATTCTTGTGGAACTGGACCGTGTGTGGGAATTGCTGCTGTGCTTGCGATTGCTGTTGCTGTTGTGCTTCGAGTCGATCGACGTCGACTGTCGTTGCGTTCGTGTCGATCCGGCCGCCAGGGCCAGATCGTAGCGGCGGGACGTCGTCGTTCAACGAGACGGTTTCGAGGAACATCGTGGGTGACGTCGTCATCCCCTAGACGTGTCACGATGCTGGTAGTGTGCAAAGGTAGTGTGTGTGCGTACGTTCACAGACACGGCGGTAAAAATGGATGCAAGTGGATAGGAGAGGGAGGGTGCGAAGTGCTGTCGAACGAGCGAGCAGTCGTCGTCACGCCTTGTTGGGATACGTTCAGTGACCGTCGATGTCAGTTAGTGTACAGTGTGTACACACAGACAGACGCGTGTGTGGCCACCAAAAGCGAGTGATCGAGCGAACGCCGCGGATAAGCTGACTCACGTTGCACGTTCTCTTTGCTTGAGTCTTTGTGCTGAAAAAATGAACGCGATGGCACGTCTTCCGACAACAAAGCGAGGAAAATAATGATAGTAAATAGTTATGAGTATCAGTAAAAATGAGTTTTGTGGCACAAAAGTCGCAAAGACCACTTTAGTGACCGTCACTAATTTAATTTTCAGTTGGCTGTAAAATCAGAGGACGATAGTAATAGAATAGGGTGACTTTAAGAGTGACTACGCGGGTGGCACAGCGGATGAAACTACAGGCAAGTCCACGAGTGAGTCCACGGGTGAGTTTACGAGTGACTTCACGGGTGACTTCGACAGTATGCCTGCGAAGACAGGCACAAACCCCGTCGTATTTCATACGAAAATGTTGTCTTACCACAATAATGCAACCAACAAGAATGAATGTAGTAGTCACCCTTTCTTTAAGACTTTACGACAAGACACAACACCTACAGTTGGTCGACACTATTCGAACCCTAAGAAAACCTCTACACGAGTAAGTATGTAGTAATAGCCAGGTAGGTTAGCGTGATGTTGTTCTTCAGTGAGCAAGTTTTGTGTGCAGATACCTGATTTGGTGACAATACATACGTCGATAGCAAGAAACCTATACCGAAACAAAAATATATGTATCTCTTCAAAAATATATAATCTAAGCTACAGCAATTTATCAGCGAACAGTCGTTGTAGAACTTGGCTAATAGCGATGTGTTTAGATATAACACGAATGCGATACTTGACCCGACACGCCCGTCATGCCTTGGTAAATATTGCACATTTGTCACTCTCCCTCGCCCGAGCTCTCTGTTAATCAATTGTGTTATTGTTATAAACGACAGATTCCGATTGAAAAATAATTCTTGAATTCATAATACATATTTTCAGCTAATGATATCCCACAAGCACAAAGAGTAGCTCGTATCGGCATCTGTTTGTGTTGTTCTAGCTGCTGTCGAGTGCTTGGTGATGTCGTACGTAAAATCATGTAGGTGTGATCTTCGGCGTTTCTGGCTGGTCCGGCTCTTTGAACAAAGATACTACTTCGAACATAACGTTCGTATTTTGCAGCCATTCACATAAGAATGTATATTATTTTTAGATCTATGACAAGTAATGTATGGTTGATCTTTAATGCATGCTGTCATTAAAACATTTTTGTAGGGTTTCAATCGTATAGATGCAGTTTTGCTATGTCGTGTTGACACTAAATCGTATCGAATCGTAAAATCAAAACTGTATCTGTTCTACAGCTGTTATACACGCGAACGAATAGAGTGAGGTCATAAAGGTTATCCAGATTAATTACCTAAGAAAAACCTATCAAACTTGGTCATTATTCACTCCATGCACAATGTGCGTTCTTCTTCTCGGGTTCTTTTCCTATATCTATAATTGAACAATATTTTGCTGAGCCTCGTGCTAAACGTGTACCGATTTGCGCCATTGTCTGCAACAGCGCAACGACTCAATCTGGGAATACGTACTACATAGTACATACTACCGGATTAAAAAAGTAGCTCAGCAAAAGAATGTAATCATGTATATCATGTATATTATTGAAAGTTTTAATACCATTTGCATTTAGCAAACACTAGTCACAACACGAATGCAAACATCAACCCATGCCTGTCAGCCTCATTTTTTACATATGTTATATTACACGTAGCTTCCTCCTTCCTGTAATCGCTGACGATAATATTTCGTGCTATTACCAGCACCACAAGCAACTTATGTGTTAAAGTTCGTCAAGTTAATTGTAATTACATTTACATTTCAACATTAAGGGTTCCACATGCAGATGCAATTTAACATGCTCGCTGTTTATCAATGGACTCACTACTGTATTGCCAACATTGCACACACGTCATACTCCTATCAATATTACACATTATGAAGTTAAATGTGTCTGTCATAACATCGTCCGAAGCGTTCACACATTTATCTCCGTAAGATGGTTTGCACATCTTACGCGGATAAAAGGGTTAAAACACCAGCTGAAGCGGCAGTCATGAATAACGCAAAACACAAAGTCGACTAATTTTTTGGGAAGCGTGAGCTAATAGAATACTTCTGGCAGTCTGGTACGCGCATGCGCTCGCTGTTTGTGTGAAAAAAATCTAAAGACTAACTTGCTTGAACCTTGTAGGAGTTCTTGACACTTAGATACCGCCAGCCGCCGCGCTAAAGACGCCCACGCGACACAAACAACTTGCTTCTGCAAAGTCCACAAAGACGCCGCAGCGCGCTGCAACTCTAAGCATGTCGCAGCCGCAAATACGCCCGCATAGCATGCTGCATAACGCGATGCAAAGGCAGTCGATTCAAGCCTTTCAAGAGGGACGATGAAAAAAGAACAAGAATAGTGCTATGGCGACGACGATGAAAATCAAGTGGGCGAAGACGATGAGGTGCACAACTAGAAGGAACACTTTGACGAATTCACATGAACAAACGTTGCTTTTGTTTTAGTTGTTAGAGTCTAAGTGCTAACGCTGTACGTATGGAATGCGTAAATAGTATGCGTTTTAAGTATGCAAGTGTTGAAAGTACAAGTGCTATGAGTGTGTTTCAAGCGCTATGTGTGCTAGTTGTTTAAGGTCTATGTTCGTCAATCCTGAAAATGTGTCGATCGCAAGTGCAACTTCAGTCGATTGTAAACTAGGTCGTCGTGTGGGCGAGCGCGTCGTGTGGGCAAGCACACGGTAGTTGTCGTGTGCGTCGTGTAGGTGTTTGCACGAATGTGATGAGTCGTGTGCGCAACGCAGATGCTTGCACGAGTGCTTCGTGCGTCACAGCGTCGTGTGTTGAGCGTTCATGTGGAGACGGGCGTGCAAATGCGACGCGTGTGCAATGTGCTTGTATTGGAAGTTGTGATGCCGTCTCACTTGGAGGAAGTTTTGATAATGTGCTTTGCCATCCACAACGGATGACCATCGATGAAAGTCAACGCGCCTTCATGTCGACCTTTCACATGACAAATACACGCTCATGGACGCGTGTGTGTATTGCTATCGCTGATTGGCGCGGTGCAAGTTCGTTTGGATAATTATGATGGCTGCTGCTGTTTCGTGCTTCGTTTTCTTTACATTTGAAAGAGATTGTTGAATATTATGAGCGACTCAGATCAGCCCTGCACATTTTTACGGCCGCGTTTGCTTTCGATATGGTGTCGTGGACAGATTTTATCGAAACAGATGTGGAATCAGTCATGAATTCTTAAGCAGCATAGTAAAATCAAATCAAGCCTAAGATGTCCACGGACATCTTCGCTTAACAAATTGGAGGCCAAAAATGGCCGGTGCTATATGGGTTAAGCTACAACAACTTACTCGCAAAATGTCGCTGATAAAGTCGCCGGGTAGCAATGAGCTACGATTCGTAACAAAATGGATTTTAACCTAACATGCTCACCGTGTCTCGTAGCACCTATATCGCACATTTGTCAATTTTTCATGCTTGAGCTCGCTGTTAATCAGTTGCTTTATTGTTACCAAGAAAAGAATTTTAAAAAATGCAATTTATATAAAATTATACTTCCATAAATAATGTATAACAAACATATACAGTAACTGCACGTCCACAGAACCTAGTTATATAAATTGAGGTATTTAAAATTACAAAAAATGTTCATGTACAACCTCAAATATCAACTAACATCGAACTTTTGGCGTGTTTTTGTTATATGTCAAGTGAATGTATTGCACGGTAAATATAGCCGAGTTTTCAGCCATACAATATCTACTTGTGTAGCTCGATTATCGCATCTGTATATCGATCAATCAATTAACATAAAAAATACAAAAGTTCATGATGTCATCCAATTTCGTTCACTTGTCGTGGGGCTTTTATATTGGTTGCAGCCAGTAAACAACGTTAAATCTATGACAGTCTTTTCAAGTTGGCATATTTATTCAATATAACATATTTAGAGCTACAAAAATTGACGGTGAAAACATCTTGTTGAATTAGGGCTAATTATGCAAGCCATTTACTTAGTAAAACATGATTTCAATCGCTGACCCGACATGCCCGTTGTGGCACACAATTTTACGTCGTATTATATCTATTTCCTTCCATTCTCGCTGCATAAATTTCGTCACACTAGTACAAACATCTGTTTTACATAATTGTTTCATTTTGTAATGGTAGAAGGTTGTATAACTATGTGCTATAGTTTGTCAATGTTGTGTGGTTGTATTTGTCGCCGCGTGTTGGGGTGTCATATGTGAAAAAGGAGGTTTGTAGCGCCGTGTATCGTTTAACCTTCGTCGTTTCTGGCTGGCCCGACTCTTTGGGTGAAGATAGTGTTTCCAAAAAATAGTTTACAAATTGGGCGGAATTTTATACCAAGTTTTGATATATCAGCACGTGTGAATATGTTAGGGCGAAGTCAATAACTTACGTATGTTCTCTAATGCATGCTGTCTATAAACTTACATTTGTGGGGTTCACTCTCTTAGCTGCAGCTAGAAATATCAATAACTGACTGTACTACAGCTACTCCACGTGCGACATATAAAGGAGTGACGCTACCAAATCTGTCTACATTGTAAATCTGTAATGTACATGTCGGATTGATTATATAATCATTGTTATACTACATGTATGAACATGGTGTGCTGTTCTTTTTGAAGGTATATTACAAGATAAATTTGGTATTGCGCGCATAGGTATGTCAGTATGTATAAAAATTCATTACAAAACAATACACAAAATATAATTAACACTCGGTGCTTCTGCATCTTCTTTCGACTGTCACCTTTGCAAATGAATGGTGCTGAAACAATGGCTCGGCGCGCGTCGTTCGCAATTTACATGACTGAAATTAATTTCAATAGAAACGTTTGGGCGAATGCTATTCGTCTTCACACGATTATGATATGGAATGTTTCCGGTATACTTTGTTTTGATTACAGTACATTCAAATTATCGGCTAAATTAAGCATTGTTGAATTCGCCCAGCTAAACATAGACAGTACCCTGCGCAACTCTTACTAGTATTGCTTGAACACAGGTCGATGTATGTATTCATTCAAGCTGACTGGAATGCGACCATTACAAACGGAATGTGTTTGTACAATAGCTTGTAGCAAGCTCTTTGCTATTTACATGATGAAGTATATTGCTATAGATATCATTTAAGACGACATATATACATCGCATTTGTTTTACCACGATGATATCATATTTTTCTCCAGATTTGGAGATACGAAGTGCTTGCTGATATTATTATATAACGAACCAGGTCGACTTAGTTATGACAAGTTCACACTTGGAAATTTAAGTAAATTTAACATAGGTAAATTCTCTGAGCTAAATAGAGACCGTAAACGGCGCGACTTTGGACACCGTTCTATGTATTTGTTCATTCAGAATGACGGGAATGTAGCGTGTGAGCGGCAGTCAAATACTCTATATGATGTTTCAATCTCGCAGTACTGTTTATGTTAATGCTATTGTAACAATGTTAATGTAACATTTATGCTCACGCCAGTACTATACATAATTGGTATAAAAGGATGCAAATACTACACAATAGGTTCTCAATGTACCATTCAGCGCCACATATTTAGTTCATGTACAAAACATTGGGAGCAACTCAGCCGCATAAGCGCTGTTCAATAAGACAAATGACATTAAAAAATGCAGGATCATCATCACCAACGACACTGACGTCCATTCTGACAAAACGAACATGGCAAATACGGCTTTTAGTCGGACTAGAACACTATATGTTATAGCCGTGGATAGCATACTCGCATCAATTTTATCGATTAAAGTTGTCAATGCCTGACACGGTGTCGGTCGGCATAGTGCACACATGAATCAACACAAAGAAATGTATTTACATGCGCGTGTAAGACGAAGTACCTCGTTTTAAGCGGGGTAAACTCAAACGAATATGCTTGGTTTACTACACATACAACTTTATGCAATGCCACCATTATGCTTTGACGGCCAAGTCATGCTCACAAACGTTTAGAAAGCAATTATATCAAGTGTTAAGCCCACATGACCATGATACTCAAGGTCTTTGTTTAGAGTATCATTGCCAACTTGTTTTTGCTGTACAGTACACAATGAGTGACACAAGTGATATATCATAACTCGGCAATCTAAACGCTACATACAGTGCTAGCCTGTCATTCACAATAGTACCAAAACAAACGTAGTTTTCCCGGCTATTCACACATCGCATCGGTGTAGCAAATTGACGATGAAACTGTATACAATACACGCAATTGATTGAGCCAACAAGTTGGCATATTAAAGCATTATCCATATAAAATCTCTATAATCCGTACGGGTTTGCAGTAAGCACATTAGAAGAAAAGATATTACAAGTATTGCAATGTTGTTAACACATATTGTACTACGTGGTATGGATATAGGTGTGGACTTCATATGTACACAACAATCCTATTAATGCACAAAAACGTATACTGTCGTCAGTATTGCTTACCAATTATATTCAATTAACACAGTATCACTCCGTTCCATTCTAATGACCCGATACCACCATGCACTTTGCATCACATTGATCGACCGATGTTTTACCTATATTTTGTATTAAGACCGATTCGATTCCCACTGGGGAAAGTGCTACTTTTTACGACAGCCAAAACAAAGTGAATGTGCCATCTCTCCTGATTTGCAGTGTTTTGGCTATGAATTTTGATTGGTCGACTAAATTGGGTGTAGGCGACACGAAAGCACATCGATGATGTGATTGGCTCTTCACACGTCATTTCTGCACCTGATTGGCCGCTACAGATGCAGTTTTTGTTGCGATGTGGATTTCTGTATATGTAAACAACGAAACAGACGTGGTGGTTGTAGTGGTATAGATTGCGTCAATCAATTCTAAGAAATGACAAAATGCGCACAGATTGTATGACTTCGGGTCATCAGAATGAAGCAGAGTGGTATTTATGATGATGTGGCCCTTACAGTGTGTATAATATCGCATTGCCACGTTACATACCTATGAGACCACTGTAAACAAAACTGTCATTACAGCCTTTTTATGATTCTTAATTGTTGATATTGCTAGAGTCCTCAAATTTTGTGATTTAAACGTCGCTTTTCAGCATTATTAAATTTGATTTGGAAGTTGAGATACGTTTCACATAAACATATAATTTTGATCCAAGCTATTTCAAGCACGATTTATGGAAGACCTCAAAATGTGCTTAATGATACTTTTGGCTATAGTGGTCTCGTACATTGATAGAAATGGCATAATGCAAAACATTAACAGATATTTGATATAAATATGTTAGTTAAAATATTCTACTGTTAGTGTTGTACGCCATCAAAAACAATGTATTTTTGTTTTGGTCATGCAATTTCTAAGTGTAGCGAGTTAAGCAATATCATGATGTTATATGTATTATGTTTGCCTTAAGAAACACCGCTTTCGAATGGCATATCTAATACCGTTGGAAGCTTCCGTCACGTCATCGATATTGCGTGTCTAAAAATCGCAATCATCACACATATTATTGGAGAAACAAAGATGGCAAAAACAAGCCGCGATGGCCGTGGTTTTAATGTCGTCTAAAGCTAATCTCATGTGTAGAGCTACAAACCACAAGGTAATGCGAATTACGGGTGTTATCTAATGAAGTTTACATAAGCAAGTTTAATCTAAGCCTACTTTTTGTGCGGTTTCAACAATGAAATTGCGTGTGCAGTTATGAAATACCTGCTACTCAGTATAGTATAACAATGAACGTATAGTGTGTCACGTTTGTCTAACTTAAATCGTTTATATCATTTATAATTGATCACTTCAATAATGTGCGTAAACACCAGGTAATCGACTTCAACCTTCATGTTTTACCAGAAGTAAAATAGCGCGATACATCGGTAAATTTATGTTCCTGAACAGGATTCATGTGGCAAACAGCAGAATGCCTAGTGTGTCGAAATCAAACCATAGTTTTGCAAACTCTAAGTCTTAAACTCTAAGTGAATGCCAACACGGCGTGTCATGTTTTTCCAGTAATTTCGCTGGATAAATCAACAAAACATCACTTTTTCTAATTCAATATTGACATAAACTTCGACCATAATCAACCTTGACATACCGTATTCCTCATATTGGACTGAACGATTTCTTGGAACCGAGAGCAGGCATTCAGCTAATTGCGTGCACTTATTTGGTGTGACTTCTTGGTGCAGAAAAATTAATGTTTCGTCTTTATGGTAAGCAATATCATCGCAATTATCGATGCCACGAAGAGACTTGAAAAATGAATGGGCAAACAAACAACAATCAATGATGGATTTGATTTGACAACGCAAAGGGTTTGGGTTGGGTGTTGATGGAGTGTCCGATCCAGGATGAGGAATACAGTACACAGAGAGGCAACAAGTAAAGCCAAGTACTACACAGTATTGACCTGTATTAGTTAGATGTGTAAATTTGGTGTGCGTTAGTGGTGTACACTATTTTGAGTTTTATACAGAATGAAAGACGGTGATGTGTATGGTACGGGATAAAAATGTCGATTCAGGTAGACATGAATGAAATCTATTTATTGCATTTTTGTCACTTTGATACAACGGAAGCCTCATACTACAAACGGTATACTATCGTGTTTTATCTCCTTGATACCGATACAAAAGTACTCTTCTGTCTTTGTATCACTCTCATCGCGATGTCGAGTGAAGACGTTTCACCCATCTAAAGTACATGATTCTATGGTGTAACCCATCAATACTATAACAGCGGCTCAAACTTAGCGTTTCAGTGATCCCCACAAACATCAAGTACGCATCACACACGTTGCGCGCTATAGATCGCACAGCATATAATTTTGTAGCAAATATATGTTATGCACTTATTTCCTACAGCTGACGGCAGCCGCACATGTTGCTGTAAAACTACATCATGTAAGCGATGCACTTGTAACACACTAATCTACTCTAGCAAGGATTCACTTTGTGGCAACATCATCTTTTGTATATTTTATTCATCCAAGTCAACTACGCCGACCGACAACACTTTTTACGAGAAGTACACATGCATGTACGCCAAGCTCTTGCCGACATCGTCATTGACGTTGAAGACAATATCGCCGGTCGTGTATATATTGTACTCAAACTAAAACTTCTTTGGATACCACAGAGCTTCTGGTTTGTAATTGATTGCTTATTCGAGCTTGAGGTGACATGTCAATAAATTCTTTGCGCCGTTCGACGACAATTCCTGCACATAAAGTCGACGAAATTGAATGCGCGGCATGAGACCGGTGTCTGCTGTCATCTCGTTCTCTCTTACAAAGATTATTTTATTGCACAGTCCCAAAACAAACGGATCGAGAACTTATTGGTGTCGACAAATTGCGCTGGGGTGGTACGGACGCTGAGGTGGTGACAATTGCACATGCTTACTCACGCAACATTGGCAGTGTTTACCTCTTGGGCAATGCTGCAGCCGCAAACAACGATAGTAATCACGAGCAAGTAGCGAGACAGTGAAGATATGGTCTGGTATAAACAGTCTACAGTTTTTATACAATGTTTACGGTAACTCATTTGTTTTTCTGCAAATATAGACTCGTTTGCTGGCACAATATACAACGAATCAATGTTATACCAGAGATTTCAAGCACACGCAATACGCTCATGTAATCTGATATGGTGTATACAGTTATAGACATGCGAATAAATACATTATACTTGATCAAGTCGTTACCTTTTGCCGATACTTGCGACACAATGCATATATATTATGCTATCTGACTCGCGCATTCTATGTGTCACTTGTTTTGGACAACCTGTTTGATTGTAGTATATAATTATCTTATCTATATTATATATTGATCATTTATCATTGATTAGTTGCTCGTGTTTGAGGTGCGGATACTGATTAATGGAATCATTGAGCCACTTGAAATTAACGTCCACTTAGCTTTTATAGCAAGGTATATGTATACACGTGCATATGCATTTGTTTCTTGATAGGAACGACGATTGCACTCATGTTATTTTCCCGAAAAATTATCCAGATCGTTCAAAGCACTTTTTGCGCAGTGACTTATTCTGCAATCTTGTGTAGCGTATGTTATACATACGAGGAAAATCGATGATAATTACATCATAATTTGGTGAAGAAATGCCGATGAAACTTGAGACCATTCAGCGAGTGATGAGTGTTTTACACAACAGACAGTTACGAATCTGGCTGTGCGCAAAAATGTCATACACCGTTTGTTTTATGTAATCACAAAGTAGTTGTGATAGGATTTTCCTGCATCACATGTGATAAACGAAAAGTCGACTAGACATAATGTCGAGCCAAAAGTGTACATTTTAGAGTACACTGGATAAAGTAATGCACTGCAGTTACAACGCCATGCAATAGATGATGATGTTACTCTCGTAGAGTGATAGCGCGCGTCATA
>JAADXH010000661.1:0-18673 GCA_023337595.1 Globisporangium camurandrum | reverse complement strand
TGTCTTAGTCGTTGTCGACACCACGTACTCGTCTAGTTGCAGTCGGTCGCGCCATTTGTCGTTGTGAGAGAGGCATCGCCAAGTCGACCAGTTTGCGAGCGCGATCGCAAACACATCTGGACTAAGCAGACACCGCGCGAGCGCTTTCAACACCTCTGGAGGCAGATCTGCCAGCATGTTACTTGCAGCTTATTGTTGTTTGCTGTTTCACAGCACAATTCAAAGAATTATAACTGTTCATTCGACATGCAAAATATTTACATGGTATTTTATTTAGCACATGTAGCATTACACATACGAACCGCATAATACCCCCAGACTTCATCTCGTCCAATAAGTGCCATCGATAATTCCGCCAATCACGATATTAAGAAAAACGAACCTATGGCGATTTTGCGATCTCACGCCTAATATGACTACGAAGCACGCGTACACTATGCGCTTCAAGCGCAAAGCGCTCTAAGCGCTCACAACGACGACACAGCGAGCACTTGTCGAGCAGCTCGGCATCCCGCGTTGGACGCTGCGGTCGTGGGTCCAGCAACAACACCCCATCGAGTCATTCAAGGGGCCAGACCGACGACAGACACAGCGTCCATTAAAGGTAGAAACGCTTCCGTTCGCAGCACACCTACTGACTTTCATAAAAGATCGAAGACGCGACGAGCGGGTGCGTTGTTGCTGTATTGCCGATGCTGCATTACTGTGTCTTCTTAATACATACATACTGACATTACTGTGGATTCTCTGTACAGCGACTATGATAGTATTCATTAAGGCAAAATGTACCGAATGGATGCATTAATACCTATCATCAAAGAAAAACTAAGAGTCCGCGTACGAATGAACATATTACGTATTTCGCTTGGAATAAACAAATGAGCTTGAGCGTGTAAGGAATGAGTTCAGCACGCACGCAGACTTTATAAACGTCGATGAGACGGGCATCTACTACGACATGCCTCCAACGCGTATTCTTGCAGAGTGAGGGGGTCGTTCATGGTTGCTCGTCTACCCACGCACAGCGCGCGACCGACATGCGTCTATGGATCAGAGCTGATTATGCGTTGCTTATTGTGCAGTTTTTTGTTTTTTGCTGAGTATTTTATGCCAGATCCGCTACATTAATATTATCTCCTCGTGATTTATTACAGATTGCAAACTTTCAAACTTATTCATACTCAGAGTATCCGAACATGGATATATTCGGGAAGCAGAGATTCCGTCGTATCCAAGCGGTGTGTTTGCTATCTGTGTGATAATTGATGCATGATATTTACTTCTGATGATGCACGCAATAAAGTATTTCAATACTACACAGGAGAATACATGGATGGACTCGCGCGAACGGCGCAAGCACGTACGTGACGTGCTGCTTCTGGGACCTAAAAGTCCACGTGTCCTACTGGTAGACAATATCGACGCTCATGCCTCTAAAGAAGCGTTCGACATTGCAGAAGGCGAATTGTTCTGGGCGCTCCAGCCTTTACATCCCAATTTCATGTCTGTCTGTCGGCCGTTAGACGTTGGAGATATGCTACCATTCAAGAAACGACGCTGTTCTGCGTCGCTACTAGAAGAAGAGGTAGCAAACAGGACGTCACAGTAGAAACGCAGAGCAGTGATTGATCGTGCGATCAAAGTGTGGGAGGATTTGACTGTAGGCACAGTGCA
Organism: Globisporangium camurandrum; assembly: GCA_023337595.1. Classification (NCBI taxonomy): domain Eukaryota; phylum Oomycota; class Peronosporomycetes; order Pythiales; family Pythiaceae; genus Globisporangium; species Globisporangium camurandrum. The sequence goes on along the minus strand of JAADXH010000661.1, from coordinate 16,999 downwards.
AAGAAGCATTGCGAAAGCACTACCAGTTACTATTGTCTAGGCTTGACAGAATTTAAATTAACGCCGTTTTTGATATATATCTTGGGTTCCGTTGTTTGCTTGTCTCATTTAATTGTTGATCGGCAAATGGGATGCGCATATATTATGAACGTGCAAAAAGAAACATGGGCGTGTTTTGCGGAGTGTATGTGTACATTAGTATAGTTAACTCCATCGCTCTCCATAACATTCCATCTATTATCATTCACAATGAAACTTATATTTATACAACTAATATACAATCCCTATTCTGTTTAATTCCGATAGTATTATTGTTCATAAATTTTATGGATAACGCAAATGGACAAATAAAGAGCACGTGAAAACCTTGGGGAATGAATCGTGGTCTATAAAGTTCAATCAGTGGCATACACGGCACACTTGTTATAGGGTAGTGAGGCATACATTTTATACCATTTAGGCCATCTACCATACCTTATAGACCACGGATCAGCCTTCGATAAAATCTCATCATTTCCAAAACTCGCACGTTGCGACACCTGTACATTCGTGACATGTTACGTGTTATACACCGCAATGGCATCACCATGTACTTTACTTTGTTTTGATAGTGTGTCCAAATGTATTAGTAGATATTGCTGAGTGATAACTGATTCAACTGTGGCGTTACTCTATTACTAATGTTATTTTCTTACAGAATGCTACGTGAAGGTTGCCGTCTTGCACACCATATGTCAAGCATTTGTTGTTTGTCCTGCCGAAACGAGCTTATCGTAAGTAGGTATGTCTGACATGGCCTTATGCTGCACGGACGTTACAAAGCATCGTTAATGCGACTATGTTACCTATAATAATCGATATTGCAAATCATTTATGCAACTTCTTGAGCGTGTCATTAAAGTACATGTGTTTGTCTTACCAAGGCGTATATATTCAAATAACAGCAATACATATAAGGAAAAATATACTACGCATGAACATTTGATGAAAACTGGACGGTTAATTTGATTGCTACACCAGCGAGCTCGAGCATCTGCAATTACTCACCAAGCAAGATAGTTTTGCGCAAAATTACTGCTGACAGTGACATGCCAATGTGTTATGCTTTAGGAGGTGTGCGTTGTAGTATTAAAAAACATAGCGAAACTTATGTCTAGCCTTTTCTGCAAAAGTGCCAATGCGCGTGAAAATATGACATATTACCAGTACTATTACCACACGGGAATGTCGGGATATTGCATGAAGACTGTAATGGGCGCACTATGTCAGTTACATTTACATCATATAGCTAGTATGTCGACCACAGTCCACGTATTACATTACGGAAACATATACATTCCTATGAAATACAAAGTACGATAACGTTGTCGTAAATCGTTGACATGCTAGTATACAACAACAATTTGATAGTTGGTATACACGTGGATATTCATGTAATGCATACATTAAGCAGACTACATTCAAGAGCTAATAAACAGCATCGAAATACCACATTTATTTCACAACAAGGATACGGATGTATTATATGCCATTTATGTATCAATATTGTATATGGTAAGCACAGACCAAGCATGAAGAGTTACATAAATATATCTATAAGTACTAAGTAAGCTGGGCGTTAATGCCATTGGAGTCTAGCGCTCGATCGACGAGCAGTTCAACGTTATAGTTGTGTGGCTCCCGACCGACATACTCTTTGGAAACCTGGTGTGCCACGAGTGTTGTTTATATAGATTCATCGCATGACAACCTATACACTATTAAATCTGCTTGCTAAACGTAGTATCGGAAGGGGGCTTTTCAAAAATATATTTATGCAATGAATGCAAAAAAGAGATAAACATAGAGTTTGTAAGAGTTTGTAAAAGACATTGCTCACCAGAAGTCTATAGCTACTGTCTAAATCCGAATTTTAACTCTGCAAACAAACCACTAACAATAAAAACATAACATGTTATGTATGCAGACTAGCCATCTAATGCACAATATATTAAAACCTTCAATTTCGATTAATTCATTCCATGATGGAGTTACACCATCAAGTGAGCATGTGCGTCGAACGTGCTGAAAGGAAAGGTTGGCCACAGCTATCAAGACCGCAACTACCCAAGTGAGACAAACGAAGCAAAGCACACACGCCAGAATAAGCGCAAGCAATACAAGATCGCCTCGTGGGTCGAAAACGAAACAAACGCAAGCGCGCAAGGCGCAACAGCTACAGCCATGGCCTAATACGTTGTGGATTCGCCCTCCGAGATAGATGACGACGAGGAAGACGAAGAAGTGCACGAGTGCGACGACTACGCACATGACTGTAAAGAGAGAACAGCTTTGTTGGAGCGTCAAGAAATTGAGCAAGCAAGGCAATGCGCAGGCAATTTGATGTGTTTGTAAAGGTCTAGAGGAGATAGTAAGAACAAAGAGTCTCGGTGTATGCATTGCGGTTTATTATTACATATAAATTTGCTGCATGATTTTCCGCATTAGTGCTGACCGCATAGCACTTCACTCTGTATAAGTGAGGCGATTGCCTGGAAGGTTTTGAGTTACAGTTCAGACCAGTCACTTGAGCATAATGATGATCGAAAATCTAGTGCATGAATCCAAATCCATTACCATGCATTCATGGAACATACCATCGCTTCTATACAGATGCCGGATTCAAGCTACATCACAGGGTGGTTGTTCCACCAGTGGAACTATTGGGAATTCATGGCACGCATTTGCACCAGCAAGGCCATTCGTCCCTCGGGCAATGCTATGCAGTAGGCAGCAGTTCTATTCCGTCACTTTCGTAGAGGTAGCCGATGTAACGAGGCATAATGGTTTCGATGTCGAACCCCAATTGTGCAGCACCTGCAGCGTAAAACGAACCGATGTTTACATTGGTCCATCGCAACGGCGTCGAATACTGCACCTGCGTCTTGGGTTGCACCACTTAAAAAGCGGGGGACCGCAGCAGTTCCGGTGTTTTTGTCACCTGTTACATGCAGCGAGATTTTGCAATACACTAAAAGTTTAAAAGTGTGCAGGACATACGTATCAATACATCATCTCATACTTGCCAACGTAGTCACAATAAATTTTTGATGTTCTATTAAAGGACGGCCGCCAAAAGTTTGTCACCAAGTATAAGTTCCATGACCCAAAAGTACGGGAACATGATATACTTTTCACAGCTAGCCGCACACATACTCATGACTATGGAAACACACACAGCAAACTTCGTGCATTACGCAGACTCTGCGAAACACTTCATGAACATTTTTGTGTTTGTCTTTGATGTATCTACCAATCATGTGGCAGTGATTGCGAGACGGGCGCTTCTGTTCTTATTTGATCTATCGCCGCTCCCGTTCCCGTGTTGTTACTAAATTGCAAGTGTTGGATCACGTGGGCGAAGTGGTGCTTCCGCATTAACCTCCAATAGGTACTGCCCGGAAGTACACTATCTGTTCCACGTGCGAAAAGTTCCCGGCCAAAAACATGTTCTTTTCTAAATGGACGCACTGGCGATTAACAAACCCTTACACTTCGGAATTTCATATGGTGTAACCTCCAGAGATTTATCATTTCGCTCTCTAATTTTGACCATCGTACGTTATACAGGGATAGATTGTGCGTCATATTCGCTTTGAATGCGAGCATGAATGTAGAGGTTGCTATTTAGTGTGATACGCAGGCTCTTCGGCACGATGTACAGCAGCGCCGACTCACTTTTGGCGTAGACAGCGCCACACAATGGTCCATATGGGACGAAGATACCGGAATTTTCGAACGCGAGACACTAAGCTGAACTCGTTTCCAGCCAGGCGCACTCGTATGGCGCACAAAACTGGAATCCTGTATGAAAGCCAGGTTTGCTTCCCGGCACTACTCGTTATGGACTGGAATTTTGTCTTTTTGTCATTTCTCGTTATGGCTCGAGTGGGCCATCATCATCCAAGCCGAAACCGGTTTTTGTTGAAACCGTCGTCGGCCAAAGAGCAAGTACACTCTTTAAAAAACCGCAATCAACACTACCGTCAATATAATGAGATTAAACAAATGCATGATACAGATCCAAATTCAACGTACACGAAACGCACCTAACATAACTTATATTCGGAGATAGCTACAATGCAGATAGCGTTGTACTGTCGCTCACGTAGATTTTTCACTATCGGCTTATTTGGGTAATTGCATTGGTTAACATCGTACTTGAAGTCACACGACACTTGGCTCTTCTTCATCGCCCTCTTCGACTGCAATGTTGCAGAGTGTTTGGTACAAGGCTCTGAGATCGCTTGTTACGACTCTTGGGGACGGCGGGATGTAATCGCCGTTCCTGGACTCGAATTTCGAGCTGAATGCTCGAGTTCGTCCACCAACAATGTCTTTACGGCAAGCAGCGTCGATTGAGATGTATGATTTCTCTTGCTCTATGTCAGATGCGACCACTTCTGCCATATTTGCTGTGACAACTGCCACTTGCGACTACATCTTTGTGGCAACGGTTACTTTCGGCGCAACCGCAGTGGCAACAGCCTTCAAATAGTGTTTAGCATTGGCGCGCTGCTCGTCCTCTCGATGAACTCGGTATCCACTGATTCTCTTGTTGATGCAAGATGAATTTCGACACGGCCCATGTGGACTGGATGGTAGCCAATGGTGCCGGATGTAGTGTCCGTGCTACCTCTGCCGTAGTTGCACCTTCTGGCGGGGAGATGAAAGACCTACGTGCATACTCTATGTTTGAGCATGAGTTACCTTCGTCACAAGCGCTGCGGCAGCGGGAGTATTGAACTTTGTTTAGGCCGCTTTCGTGACTGTACTCGACGGCTTCTCAGTAGGCGCTATTGTACGAGAGCGTCGCATTCGCAATTATCCTCGTCGTCTCGGTAGTTGAGCGATTCGTGGGTGGACACCAAGCGATTGAAAACGTTGTTTGCGCTGGCACCTGCACCGAAGTCGCTGCAGGTTCACTGATGCCTGCAAATGTAGCTTATGTTAGTTTGCTGTAAAAGATAGCTGTATATCATGTATACCCATGTCGTTAGCTACATCACGGAAACATGCGACGTAGTACATGCGCTGTTCTTACGCAGTCGCCCTCATCTCTCTTCGGAGATACAGGACGTGATCTTGGAAATCGTGCCTACCTTTGCGCAGCATGTGACGGCGGGGATTCTGTATGATTCGTTTGTACGAGTGCTGTCTCATTCTGGAATGATTGGACGATTGCCTTGTGTCAGCAAAAGAATGAATCATGCCACGATTCTTCAGCACAGAGCCACATGCACAAACATCACATACATTAAACACACCGATTGGGAAAGTCGCGAAGCGCGGCAAACGTACTCGCCAGATAAAATAGGAAAAATTCACATAGTGTGGCATGGGGAACACACAGGTATTGAATTTTGCGATATTGTGCAGTAGATGTGCGACGGCCGACGAGGTCGGAAATCCTTTGACGTTGCTGCAGTAGCAACTTCATCAGCGTGTGCAAAAAGTTCATGGTTGTTAAACTGAGTGCTGTAGGTGTAGGAACTGTAACTGCGACGCCGTCAGCAACATTTAACAGCGTTGCTCGATAAAATGGGAAACATAATTAAGCTCGAAAAGCGAAATGCAAGCGTGTACTTGTCGGGGACTTAAATTTCAGCTAAGGCCTGCTGGTAGTACAATTCACACAAACTTGTCGCGGCCAAATTGCTTGCAACTAGACATAATTGTTCGGACGATTGAGTCTGTCGAGTCGTTGAAATGTTTTCATACAAACAATTGCCAGTGCTTCCATTTTTGTGCAATCGCACCTCTGATAAAGGTGCATGATGTCTTTGTTTTATGCTTGTTGACGAGATTTTGAGCTTTCGAAATTTAATCAAGTCGCCAAATCTTCTTTGTACATCATATTATAACGGAAACATAGATTATAGAGTAAATTCAATAGTGATAAATACTTATACAACACAATTATAAATTGCGTCTCGTCATATTTACAGAACTCAACGATCCACATGTGTTTGAATATGTTTTGACATCCAGTTAGTCATGTCAGATTAAAAAACTTCAAGTAGACAAAATATGTTGTTCTTGTGGTATGTGTTAATGGGACACATTTTACTGAACAGCATGTACATCGACGAAGCTATTAAATACTACACACAATTTGCTTTTCCGTGCCATTGCAATTGCTTAACGTATCACTGCAATTGAATATCGTCATGTGATGGACTGGACAAACTACGCATCGCGGTCTCCTGTTTGAGTGGCAGTTAGGTGGGTAAGGTGACGCAGCTGCTGCAGTTTGAAGGCTCACTAAGACGCGTAGTCAGACGTGGGCTATGTGAGCGCGTCGCACAAGTGCGATGCGTCATGTACATGTTGTTCGTGGCGTCGAGGGAATGAACATTCTGACGACGGTGAATACCACTTTATGCAGTTGTGCTCGCAGGGTGGTGGGCCGGTTGGGTGTTGGCGGCAACTGTGACAGCAGACTGAATGGTTGTGGCGTCTGGATTTCCGTGGCAGTGACTGGAATGATCATGTAAATCGTGCGCAGTTCGCAGTAAGCTTCATGATGTGTTTGTTTCATAGCACATAGTAACCAGATGTCAAATTAACATGTTGTTTGTTGTGGTGTTATAACCGTAAAAATTTGCAGAAGTACTAATGCTCCAGTTGTTGAACGCGACACAGTCAATATGACAATGTGCCTAATGGAACATTGGCATTATTTCCGTAATCTCTATCCCGTAGTAACAGAACTATACATACATGATATGTCAAAAAGTGTATTGGGGTATTGTTGTAAAGGGTGTACTTTAAGTGTTCGAATTATATATGAATCATTGACAGAGGCGTGGGGCTTGAAAACTGTATATGCATGCTTTGACACAACTCCACGTTTGGTTGTATACACAAAAATTGTCGACAGAGGAAGAGCAAGCATTGAAAGTAAATACCGTTTGTAAATTACTCATCGCGAAATTGAAGAACGCAGAGGCAGGATTACAGCCAAATTAGTACAATAACGCCAGTGTGTGGCGAATCTATACGGCGCCACACAAGTCCTCGTCGAACTAGCACTAGCAAGCATCGAACGAGCAAATCAAGCTCCTATCACTAAATGAGCTTTGTAAAGGCGGCACAGGAAACACAACAAGAGTATTGGTAATCAAATGAGCAAGCGGTTGAACAGTCAAATATAACCAGTTTACGTAAATATACTAAGCGATTTATTTGCTGTTAATGCTACATTAAACCCGTCGCTCATCTAGCTCCGGCGTACCGCTCAATACCATTGACTCTCTAGTCTTGGTACTTTTGTCTCTGTTTAGAGTTTGCGAATGCTCCATCATTTTGGATTTGTGTGGCTTTGCGCAATTGGTTTCGAAAATTGCAGTTGTAGGCGCTGTGCAAGGCCCATTATTATGACGTATCTTGATGTTTGTTTTGCAGCAATCACATAAAATCAAAGTAGTCGCCATGGGAGTCCTCCTTTAAGCCAGATCAAATCACATCGGTGATCACTCGCATTGACTGTCACTGTACCTACCGCACCAAAATATTATGTTTATGTTTTGCGATACGGACAACACACTAACAGAACGTACATCAGTAGACACAACCCAATACATCGACAGAGGCCGGCCATGAGCGCATGATAGTTGTCGATCATTTGTCAAAATGCCACTAAGACAATATAGCAAATTTACATCAAGCGCAAACATTTCGAGCAACAGACGAACAAGAAAGGGTTGTGTCGATCATTCGACATACGTTGTGCAAGCGGCTTGCTTGTGCGTAGATCGTGCCAGTGAGTGAACGTTGAGCAGATAGAGCGAGAGAAAAGACGACGCACATCCTGTGGGTGCCTGCAAAGTCAGCGTGTAACCAGACGTCCTCGACATTAAGAACGAGTCAGTGTGGCAAGCAAATGCGTTGCATTTTTGAGGCACAGCAAATCAGCAAAGGTTTTCGCGACTGATTGGAGGACGCTCGAGTTATTGTGCTAAAGAGAGAAAGTATATATTATCTAAAGAGTGGAGGCAGTTGACTGAGTTGAAGTCTACTAGAGATCTTGACACAAATTCTAGATAAAAGAAAGGATACGGGAATTACTAAACCTGCGATTTACAGACTGAACAATGACCACTAACCTCTGTTTGAACAAAAACGAGTGCATATGAATCGCTTTCTTATTACCGCCGTCGACTTACATCATGACCCACCGCGTACTTCCCCGTCGCCTTTTCGTTTTTTCGTACAAGTTTCCTCGCTTCAAGAATTGTTTGCGTCGTTTAGCTATTGTCATGGAGATATATTGCATCCAAACAAAGCGAGTTGCTTTCGACTTCTGGCTTTGTATACTGATTTTGGACCTCGTCGAAACTTGATAACTGGCCTTTCATCACACGCGACACAAGTAGAGATGCGTCAGTACTAAGTTGTACCTGTTGTAGAAAGAAATTTTAGTTTGTACACAACTAAAAGTAAAACACAATTAAACGTGGTACGCTTCACATACGCTGAACCTTGACCTTGCAATAATTTTGCGTGCTGAAGTGTGATAGCATCAATACGAAAACACACATATATATAATTAAAGATCCGCAAATGCAGTACCGAAAGGTGTACACAAAAACGCAAGCAATAAAGTCTATATCAGCTTCTAGATGCAGCAAGCTGATAAGCGTCAGAAATTCATATTTGTATAAACATCAAAACGCTGCATCGATGTCCCGTATATAAACACAGATACCTTTGCCAATGCACAAATGAGTAGTTGCTCATTCGTAATTTGTTTTGGTTAGAGAATTCAGAAACCTTTTGGCGAAGTAACGTAAAACGTTTCGACACATTTCGATTGAAAAACTGAGAGTCATCAAATATCTTGGACATGAATTCGTTCCAAGGACCATATGTCAAGCGTGTAAGCTCGTAACAGTAGTCGCCCGACGTCAAATATGCCACTTCCTTGGTCTAAGTACAGACATCGTTCAACATTATGACACGACCGCATTAAAGTATATTCGAAATGACCATGGTGGCATCACCTATGCTACTGGTTTTGTAAGTAAACTCAACGCAACGTACCTTCAAAACTTAGTCTTGTTTTGTAAATGCGGAGTAGTTAGAAGGTAGGAGATTTGATGTGTTGTCACCTTCGCCGCAGTCAGGCACAATATCCTACTGCCTCTACTAACCAACCTTATTAATTGTTTTCTTCACGGGCTACATTGTTACATCTTGACCTGGGGAGCAGTATCGTACACCTAGCGGTGTACGAGCGACATTGCCTGGAATAGCTTTTTAAGGGTAAGATTCAAGACGATTTGGTAAATAATCGCACATTTGTATTTGGTGGCGCGGCATCAATATGTAGCGTTCGATTTGTTAGGAAATGTACCCTTTTTATGCGATTTTTTAGTTTGTCAGTCGATTATATAGTAATGCTTACGCACCTTCGATGTAAACTGCAATCGGTTAGTTTATCAATGAGATCGAGTTCGTAAGCCACGCGCGTTTGTACAGGGAAAAAAGACTAGGCCGCAAGTTAATTTGATGTTGTCTGTGCGGCGTGCTGCGCTGTCCACAGCAACAATGTATTTGAGTGCCATGGTATTGAACGTCATAGGGTACCTGTTGAAGTGAATACCCCGGTTTGTAGTATGTAGTAAGAATGTTTTTTGCTTGGTTGTTGTCTTGCGTAAAAGGTGGCCTTTTCAGCGACCTTCGGGTGATATCAAAAAGCCCTAAGAACACAAAATGTTTGCAACCATTTCTTTCTGTCATAATGAAACATTGATCTATGTGTGTGAGTACTGACCTCTGCCAAAAGAAACTGATCGATTGACCACAAATCCGCCCTCGTTCAATTTGAATCAAGAATGGAACTAGCAACGTGTGGCTACTGGTATCTATAAGCATGATGAATTGATAAATGATATCATGAAAACATTTGTACATTATTCATGACCACCCGCATACTTGCTCGTTGCTTGTATTTCATGTAAGTATCTGCATGGCGTCATTTAATTGTCCACAACATATAAATATCACGAATAGTATCTGGTGATGTACATCATTACTAAATATTCACATTGCTGGTTACACCTCATCAATTCATTAAATATATACTTTTCCATAAGGTCCACGTCAAACAAACGAAAAAACTGCAGTGAGTGCGGCTGAGAGAAAGTGCTTTGCGACTGCGAGCCACCGTCGACTCCGTGACAAGTCTCCTCAGCAGCAAAAACGCATGTGCTTAGTGCTGCTGCTGTAGCTGATCATTTCGACACTCTCGCGTGTATGCTCTTGCTCCTACTTGCTGTGTATCAGACAAATATGTATACATTGTTTAAACCGACACAATAGTCAGTAAGGAAAAATAATCAGCGGCAATACTTGCACTAACACGTTGTTGTGGTTGGACATTTCTTTTTGTTTGGATTTATTCAAATCGACCTTGTTAAATATGTTCTTGTATTTCCATCGGCACTACAACCGCAACTTATTAATCTTCAATTCATCATAGATGCGCGACGGCAGAGCCTAACATATTTAAACGTGTTTAAGCATTTAGTAGTGTGGTGGTGTAAATAATGATAAACTGTAATGCAGATATCGCTGCGAATTTTCAGTTTCTGCTGAAGTTCGGCTATGCTAATTCATTTGGCAAGAATAAGCAATAAAAAACACACCGTTATTTCGTCAAGTACTGGGCCTACAAGCCACTCAGGCCTGATCCATCGGGGTTAATTCCAAGTGCTGCTGCAAGAAACCTGTTCGTAACACTCACACGACTTTTGTGTTTGTAGTGCGTCGAGCTACCATTCGACTCTTGTCATCCCCTCTTTTCGTCGTATCACTGAGCGTAGTCTACCCATGTATATCTCTCTCGCATATGTCTGTCACTCCCTCTGCAAATAGCTCGTTCCACCTCCCTTAAATAAAGCGCTGTTGCGTATGCCAATAGTGAAGTTAATCGCGTTTGCAAAAGCTGCATGACGGACCGAAAATATCTATAAAACTACACGAGTGGTTGACGTGGATGTTAGAGTGGTCTATGTCGACACAGGTATAGTATACACAAACGTTTTATCGCTTAAACACAGCATGATGGCAAAAACGTTTGTACACACTAAAACATCGGTATGTTGAAGCTGTTCTATTGTATATGCAGTAAATGACGACGTCAGTATTGCTGGATTAAAAGGAATACTGATACCTATATGGTAGTATCAAATATCAACACAAATCGATTACATATCGCACAAATTGGATTCTTATGAGGAGTGGTAGTCGTTGCATGAATGAGCTCGAGAAATAGATTTGCGTGTCAACCATTATTATACCTGAGGGAAAAGTTTTTGCACTTAATTATACTACGCGCTTTCGAGCAAAGAAATATTGACGGGGGTCGTGTGCAAAAAGGATGTCATCGTGACACTGTCGCAGATGCACTGGGATTCTCACCTAGAAAAGTTTGTTGTATAGTCCGAGTGGGAGAAGCACGGTGGCGAAAGCACGCCTCCAGCTTTATCACGATGCCATCCGCCTCGAACTCCAGCAGAGGCGCACACCAAATCGATACGCGCCGTTTTACATTCCCATAATATAACGTACATTCCGATCACCACGGTATATATATTTCAACGGATTATAACAAAAGACAGGCTAAGTTATACTGGTCCACACTCTACGTGATTGTCTTCGTCAATTAGGAAACAGATGTACCAAAGTGTAATGAAGCGGTTGTGGAACTCACCATAATTGCTTGTCGGCAAGTAGACGGCCGGACTCGGACCAGGATTTCGGGACGAACGCTGGTCGACTTGGGTTGGATCGGTGTTTACAAAGTGATCCCGTTGACGTTAACGATGTTGGATGGTGATCTTGTTGACGCTAACGATGTTGGATGGTACAAGAGGTATAGTTGCAAGCGACACGAGTACACCATGTAGAGTTAGGAGCAGGTATTGGGCGGACGATTCGGGGTCCGGTGCCTTTATTGGGAGAATGCGCCGGGATGTGTGTCTTTAACTCCGGAAACAGGTTGTGTCTTCATCCCATGAACCTGCACCAGGGACAGCGATCTTCTGGGCGCCAGCAAGGACCCACTAGCCGATGCAGGGGGGAGGGAATTGACGAGGCGTAGTTTATATGTTATTTAACGAGGAGAGCGAAATAGCTCTCTTGTGTAGACGTGTGCTTGGGGATGGCAGTGCGTGGTGCAGTCCGCACACACTGGCAGGTGTGCCAGCGGCGACTTCTTTTTAAACGCGGGAGCGAGGATGAAAGGGGCGCTTTCCACTACAATACGGGGATGACGGGAGCTACCATAGCTGAGGGTGCCACGAGATGGATGATAACGGCGTGTACACCTGACACGCAGGAGCGATGAATACGGAAGACAAGTGTGAAGCGGCAGATCCCGGAGGGATGTGACGTTGGTTGGTGAGGTGCGAGGCGACGTCCATGTGTGCGTACGAGTTGTTGATGAGATGAGAGCATAAGACTTGGACGCGTTAATAAGTTGGTAGATTTGTTTCAAACAAGCAAATGCGGCAAGCGCTCCTGTGCGCATTCCTACTAGAACGTATCGCTACTTGTCTAAACCTGACTAACCTGATAATGCCTAATGCACACTTTCGGCATGCCTGCAGTTGATAATCAAGCTACATGTTTCTTGTATCACAGTATGGATTATCGTCGATTTTCAAGTAGTCTGGCCACAGGTCAAATTTACGCTGGAGTCCGGTAGTGTCGTCGTAAGTAGATCGTAACGCCGGAAATCGGTCGTGTCGCAGGGGACTAGTCATGTTGCCGGAGTTGTTTAGAATACCATCGGCCGAGGGAATTATCGAGGTAAATTGTTCATTCCATTGCTGACGCAATACGATGCGTGGGACAGGTCTCGCACGCAAGAGACTGGACATCCAACAGTTTGGTCAAGTCAAAAGAATGTTGATGCACATTCTGAAGCAACTTCGTCAAAAAGTCAATGAAAGGTAATATCAAGTAGACATGGAGTGTACATAAGCGTATAGTACAAAGTACACTAGTAACAAAATTAGTTGAGCGCCAAAAGTATCCAGGGTCAAAATTTTCAAGGATATGGATGAGATCAAATACAAAGCAAAACACACTTCATTGCAGTGGTGGGCTCGTAAACATTTTGTTGCATAAATATAAAGCTGATAATGAAAGCGCATTCATTTAGTTGGTGCAGAAGTTGTGCTCAAGCGGAACGGGTGAATGCAATACGAGACGGTACAAATCACGATCGAATGCTCGGAAGCCAATTTCTCGGCATCTACAGATTTAGAGCTTCACGTCATTCGCAGCAACTTTTACAGGTTACTTTCGTTGTGCTTGGACCCAGTGCACCACACTTGATACCGAATATGGAAGCTATTGTTAAGTATACGTTTCAGCAGCATGTCATTGATCTGTCCAAACTAAACAGACAACGACATGGAAGAGATATACATCAACCTACGGTGGCTCCGAGAAGTACAACAAATGACGTACGATAGAGCAACAATGGCCTGACTATTTCCTATATATTGAGAGTACAGGCTACTGTCAGTCTCTATTGCTCAAATTGTTTCTGTCGACAATGTTCATCGGAAAAACAATACGTAACCGTAGTAGAGATTTCAAGTCATACTTATGACATATATTGAGTGCGAGATCACGTACATCTTGTGAGAGAATGATGGCTCGTTTTGTTTAACATCCGAGCGCGGTGCAACTACTGGCACTGCTGCACTATTTCGATTTTAGAGGGATCGGTTGCCATTCCTACCTACAGCTAAGTATGTGCATTGCTTTGTTGGCTCAATCTACAACTACGTTGCGCTGTCGAACAGCAATCATAGCGCTCACCAACAATGCAGAATGTGCACAAATACCAATGTGTAATTTGACATTGCATCGGTTTTTAAAAAGTCGCCCTGCGTCCTTTCTTGCGGCGAAACCATCGACTGAAAAATCATGTTTCCTTCTACTCGACCATCGTCGCTTCGACAGGGCAAATTTTCGTGAAAAGTTTCATCTCGCTCAATAGATAACTTGTGTGACGCCACTCTCGTCTATTTCGCTAAGTGTTTCCTGGATGGACGGGATGTGCTGACGAACGACGTGTGCCTGTGAACTCGCGACTTAATCACAGTTTACAGGAATGAGTGATTGGTCCGCACTATGTTTGCGATGACTTGGCATATACTTCATTCAAACGTGTCGTTATTGTATTTGTGATACCTCCAGTGCGATTATTGCCGGTCGTACACAGAATGTTTCTTACATGCTGTTGAACACGAGAGTTGTATTTGAGCACAGTATTGAGAAAATATACAGCCATGATACTTAGACCTATAAAAAGCGATCGACTCGCAGCAAGTGATAAGGATTGTTGTCGCCTTGATAGAACGATATGTTTTCTTGAAGACACGTGACTCAATGACGATATGCAACAAATTAAATTTAGAATTCATGCTGGCTCATTCAAAGCGATTGTAATAACAAGTGACTATAATGGGATTAACACCACGGATATTGTTTTGCCTTAAGTTAAAAATAGAGTATAGCATAGAGCTACTGCTAGGGTACAGTGTGAACTTTTAACCGTAACACTGCATCAATGCGCATTTTCTGCCTCGCTAATGCCTCTTCGCGTCAATTCCGCACCTGCTCGAGAATATTTATGCGCACATCCAACTCTAGACCCTTTTATTAAGAACGACTGCGATCCGCTTCAATTTGCCGACGACGAACTTCATTGTGCGCGCCAATATGAATAGAATGTTTACTTTACGTGTTTTTGCTTGCTTGTATGGTGACGATACAATTGAGTGTAGTCATGACATATTTCAGCTTGATTTCATCATAAACGCTTGATGGCGTCGATGGTAGCAGCGTCGCCAAGATGGATCCGCAGATGAAATACTCATGCCATTGTTTGTGTAAAGAAAATGGGTTGCCGCCAAGATGCATGCGCAGATCAAAGTCTCGTGTCGGTGTTAATGTAAAGAAATGGGTCATCGGAAGAAACATCATCCTTGACAAGAGGAATTCATATATCGTGAACAGTTTTGCCATATCCGAGCAAACTCTTCTGCGCCATTTTCGCTACGCTCTATTATAATTTCGTCGACAGTTAGTGCCCGTCAATCAATAGCACTAGGGAACTCTCGATCGAGGTCGATCGATTTGTTTAGCACCTCTAGTAAATCACAGTTTCTCGAACCATATCTACGCAGGATAGCAACAATTCTGTTACAAATTTGTCGTTTGGTAACCATCACTTCCATCTATCGTTATTGGCAAGGCGAGAGTGCAGATTCGCCAAGCTGTCATTGATGTTTTGTTCCCGGGAAGACAGCTGTCCATGTCATAGAGCGCACGTGCGACGCTGCACGCGTTTGACGGCGAACCTAGATCAGCATGCGCGAGTCGTCTTTACGCAGTATCAGAAGCAGCAATTTAGACTACCTGACACGCGATCGTCGGGTAACACACAGACCAGCAACGGCAATTCGTCACTTTGCTGTTGGTAAAACAAAAGCATTAAAATGAGACGGGAATCAAGATCCGACGTACGTTCTACGAACGACTTGAGGCGAGTCGTTGGCCGAACCGGCCTGTGAAGAGGAGGAGAAAGAGCGCGAAAGAATGCGTGTTTGTTGAGAATGCATGGTGCTGTAGTGTACATCTTGTTGTCAGAGATGTGTAGGTCCTGCGCGAGGTTGATATACATGTGCGGCTGGATGAGTAGCGTTTGAGGTGCGTGCGCCCATAATTGATGCAAAGCGTTTGATGGCGTGTCCGAACTATGATTGACGGCGGGCGATACCGCGCCAAGAGCGACGACAGAAACGTGCGCTCGAGGTGAAGGTGGCGAAGATGACGCACAGTCGGGGTGTTTGGTGAGTCGAATTTGTGTGGCACGGAGTTGAGAGTAGGTGTTGAACCCACATGTGTGTCGACATAACCTTGACGGGTACTCGGGCTTGTCGAACAAAGAAGGAGCCGAAAACTTGCTGAGTGAATAGCAACACACAAACTGTATAGACCTGAAATTTGACTGACATAATGAATATGCATAACATACTGTTGTTGTTTTTCTGTCTTTTCCTGTGTCTTTGTCATGCGACTTGGTTGACATCAATTCCTTGATCTCATGACGGCTTTGCTACTCTCTGGATTTGTATGCCTGACAGTGTTTACCTTGTGCGGTTGAATCTTGTTTTCTCCCGCAGAATGTGTACTAAACATGTTATGCCATGCTGAACCGCCAACTGGGTGCACTTTATCATACCCGTGTGGATACAATACAGTGACCGTTGTTGGTCGCCAAATAGTGCTTGCTAGTAAGCCAATTGATAGCGAACGGGTACTTTTATCGCCCAAACGGTCACGAAATCGTGGATAAACGGTCACATATTCGTGCTGAAAAGTCACATAAATGCGCTCCAGGCGGATACGAAACGATACCCAGGTTGTCACAATATCGATGTACACAAGTCGCACATTGGTGTCTGAAGTTGCAATTTACAGCGTTGTTGTATCGTTTCATTATTTTTACCACAGCAGAAATCCAGCCGACGCTGCTCGGAGTCGACAGCAACACGCAAATCAGCAAACGCGGGTAGTCGCCGACCTGCATTAGCAAGTAAAGTGCGGCCACGTGCAGGCCAGTCAATGTGAACGTGTTGCTGAAGGTGAACTCATAAACCTGTATTTAGTCGATCCGTGTTCCGCAAAATATCTCTACAACCAGCAATCAGAAATTCTTGTCAATTGCTTCGCCCTCTTCACGTCGTCTTTTGTGAATAAATGTGACAAACAAAATAGCTATTATCGTCGCTGTTGCCGCCCATATTGGGTGTTTACGCTTTTGCTGGTTTCCCTTTAAATGTGTTCTCAAATGTTGTCGACTAGGCGGGACTAGCTGCGCTGGTACCCGAGCAATGTACTTTAGTTTTAGCGGACCCAAAATTGCATT
>JAADXH010000660.1:0-18682 GCA_023337595.1 Globisporangium camurandrum | reverse complement strand
TGGTGGGTAGTATACGCAACGATGTCACTGATCGGCATGTATGTGTGTGTCTCTCTGTGTGTATATGTCTCTTGCTCTCGCATCTTGCAGTGCACGAGCCACTGGAAGGTGACGAGCTCGCAGGTGACGAGCACGCATGTGTGTGTGTGTGTGTGTGAGAGAGAGAGAGAGAGAGAGAGGGAGAGAGTGTGAGAGAGTGTGAGAGAGACCTTTTTTGACTTGAATGCGTACAGCAACCAGAACACTGATACTACTGCACGCAAAAGCAGTTCTTCATGTGTCTGCATGCTTCTAAAGCCGCAGAACGGCTAGTAAAAATACAATTGCAACACGCACGCATCGTCGTAGACTGTCGTCTACTTTTTACAGAATGAATGTTTTGTGTGTGTGGGCGCTTTTTTGTAATTCGATACAACGATACTAGCAATGCTAAGTGACTGTTGTATTAACGGGATTATTAACCTACCATATATTAATACCTTAGTGTACCCTTTTTTGCGTCTAGGGTATTGTAAGGGGTACAATAAATATTGGTCGAAATAGAAACCAGCTTGAACAGCATGTTATGGCTGATATTTACCAGAAATGGACTGTAATTGTGTACAGCCTTCAAAATACGTGAACCAGACTCCCTATACTTGGCCAGTTTTCACAGTCACCGTGGAGTATGTGTCATTATAAGTAAAAGTATCATATAAGACCCCAACCTCGCTGGACTCTTTCAAAAGAGTTTGATCGCAACTACGCCAAGTCAAAGCCATACAGCACGACAACGCGTCTACCTAGCTGCACGTGTGTTTGCACGTGCCAAGAAGAGGAGTTGTCGCGATTTGGCTCGTAGTAGTGTAGTTGCTGTACATGTCAATCAATCTTTTTGTTTGTCAGTTTGTCAAGACGCTAAATTATACCAAAGTGTGGTTGCACACCGAGTATCGGAATCCAAGTGATTCCAACCAGATCGTATGCTATCAACCATCCTAAACGAGGCGACTGTGACAAAAGCAAGGGGGAAGTGTTCTTTCGTGTACTGCACACCAAAGGACAGCAGTCAGCGAGTCCAGCGCATCGGCATCGGCATCGGCATCGGCAATGCTGCGCCGAGGTGATGGCGGCGGCGCGTGTCGCTCGCCGATTTCGTCGTCCAGTGAGGACGACAACGGTGGCGCCAGGCGAAGCAGCTTCTCTGCATCGGAGCCAGAAGGCGAGCTCGACAACACGGCCGCGCCTGTCGCGACGTCCAAGCGCCGCAGCACTGCTCCGACCACCGTGAGCCGCGCGCCACGCAAACTTAAACGCGCACTAAAAGCGATGCCTGCTGCTGCGCCAGCCAAGAAGCTGCGTGCCAGCAGCACACGCAACGGTGGTAGTAGTAGGAAAGCGATGAGCATCCCGGCCGTCCAGGTACAGTAGTCCATGCTGTCGCGCTTGTGTGGCGGTTCTGTTTGCATTGCATCGCGCTACCGATGGCAAGTGCGGTCGGCGCTCACAACTGCGACTGCTGAGCTGACTTCCTCCTCCGTCGTATTACACAGAAACGCACTGCGCCGTTGCCTGCAGTACGCAGCACGAAAGAACTCATCGCGTCCGCGGACGACAAGCTCGTGTACTTTCTCATCGAGCAACTTGCGGAGCGCAACCAAGCGCAGCTGGGAGCCACGTTTGGCTTTGGCCAGGGCTACCTCGTGCAGCCACCTCCGAAAACCGCGTGGAAGCGCATCAAGGACCGCGCACGGCTTGCATCGTGGCTCGAAGCACTTGGGTTCACACTGGTCGTTCTCGCTCATCGCTCGCTCTTTCGCATCGCGAGTTTGCGCGCTGACATCATTCTCCGCGAGCTGCACCAACGTACTGGTGACTCATCTACTGCGTACGTGTGCGAGTCGTTTGAGTGCGACAGCGTGTGACTGTAGTGCCGCCTGGCTCTTGGCTGATTTGTGTCGGGCAGCTAGCGCTCAGAGGGTACTAACTGGTGCTGATATCGATACTGATTACATTAATGTGCTTGGTTGTGTTGGTTCCATAGTGACGTCGATGGCCACGACGACACGATTGACGACATGCCACATGCGTTGGTTACGACGACTGCGTCTGCAGTCGACAACAGTAACGACAACGACGATACCACAGACGCATTGGTATCGACGGACGCGCTTGCACACGAAACGAGCCTCGAGGCAATGCGTTCGCACTTTCGCGAACTCGACGCGCAGACGCTCGAGATCGTGTCGCTGAGCACGCACGACCGGCGCCTGTCGTCGGAGCAGCACACTGCAGTCGCTGACGCGATCGAGCGCGCGCTCGCACAGCCATCGGTACGCAAAGAGAAGAGTCGCGCACGCCGGCTCTCGAGGCTTCGAGGCATTGCAGGTCGCGTAGCGCCGCTCACACTCGCGCCGCTGGCGACGTCGACTGTGCTGCCGTCGCTGGTCGAAGATGATGGCGATGACGACAACGACGAGGAGGAGAATGAAGACGAAAACGATGGCGCCGACGTCGCTGCTGCACGTGCACTGCATCTACGTGGTGATGCAGTCGCGCGACAATCGCTCGCCAGCGCACTGAGCAAACGCTCGCTGTCAACTGCACGCGTCTCGCGCAGCCATCGCGACTCGTCGCTCGAGCCACGTGTACTCAAACAGCACCAGCGCCGGCAGCAGCACCAGCGCCAGCTCGTGCTCGACAACGTGCTGCGGCTCGTGCTGCACGCGCGCGTGCTCTCGGTCACGACGCTGCGCAGTGTGTTGCGTCACGTCTCACCGTCGTGGCGCCGCATTTCGACAGTGTATGTTACTGTGGTTGACTGGCTGCCTGTAGGGAACTTGCTTTGTGAGTATGTATTTATAAACGTGTGTGGCTCTCTGTATGTGGTGGACACTGCTGCACAGTGCGTACGCGTGGGCGATGGGCGACGCTACCAAGTACGTCTTGAGTCTGATGACGCTCTCGTGCGCATCGCTGACCAGTGCTGCAGCTGCATGGCTCACAACAGCTGATGCACTGATGTCTAACTCGCTCTGGCTCTCTTTGTGTGTCTATTCGCCTTACAGTCAGCCGCTCAAGTCCATGGCTGACGTGTATGCCGACTACCCGCGCGGCCACTACTTCTCGAGTGGCGCGTACAAGCAAGTGCACAAGGTCTACTCGACGCGCCACAAGCGCCTCGAGGCCGTGAGCGTCATGGACATCAACGCGATCGCGCGCACAGGCAACGAGGTGCGTGATTTGCACGATTTGCTGTGAGCACTGCTGACGCCCACTGCTGCCTCATTTTGACGCGTACTCCCCTCTGTGCTACCATACAATACCGCACACATATGGCCATTTGCTTAGAACGTCGTGCGACAAGAGATCGCGTACACGATTCTGCTCTCTGAGCTCGTTGAGATTGCGTTCTGTCCAAACTTTGTGCAGATCTTTGGGCTCTTTGTCGCACCGGACGGACCACGCGCCGATCGCTGGGGCAGCGTGGCGCATAGGCGACCGACCGACTTGCTCACTGATCGACGATTGAGCGTCGACCCCGCGTCACTCGCAGCGATGCGAGCCTCGACAGGGACGAACGCAAGCAACAGCAGCAACAGTGGACTGTATCAGTACATCCAGATGGAGTTTTGCGACGGCGGCGACCTCGAGGACTTTATCAGTCTCCAGCGCGAGAAGCAACTGCCAGTCGTGTCGGTCGTTGTCCCGTTCTTCTTCCAGATGGTCTTTAGCATCTACGTCGCACGCGAGCGCTTCGACTTTCGTCACTGCGACATCAAAGTGCGGCTCTCTTGCGCTCTTGTTTGCGGGATGTTGACTGCATGTGCAGCTGTGACCGGGCGATACGTTAACTGACACCGCGCGTGTTACTGTATCTGGATGTTACTGGCAATACACGACCTATCAGCTGCTTAACTTCTTCTTGAAAGAAATCGCACCAGCTGTGCCGTCAACAGTGACGATGCAAAACACGAACAGCGACCGCGTCGTCCAGTATGTGCTCGAGGACGTCGTGTTTGAACTCCGACTCCCCGCGCCGTTCGCGTACTGGATCAAGCTCGCAGACTACGGCACTGCTGAGTCGAACGTCGAGACGCTCGGTCAACGCGTCGCGCTGGGCCAGTTCACGACGCTGGAGAACACACCGATCGAGTTCTTGCTCGAGGGCGACGCTGCGCTGCAGTCGTTTGCAGCCGACACGTTCTCACTCGGTCTCGCACTGCTGCATCTCTTCACGGGAAGGTGGGTCCATTTGTCATCTTGCATCGAAGTGATGCATGATGCATGGCGCTCTGTGATGGATGAGCGAGCAGAGTCCAGACTAACGCATTACAATGATGTCACTGTCGCTGTTTCGATTCTTGTTGCTACTGATTTTGTCTCACTTGGGAGCAGCGCACCGTACGAAATGATCCTCGAGAACGCGCGCTGCCCGGACGAACTCGCAAACGATCTCAAGCGCATCTGGACAGTGCGTTGCGTGTGCACGTGTGTGTCTGCTTGTCTGATAGGCGCTGACACACATGCCTTGGTCTACGACAGAACCCTCGCACAACGTCAGGCTTTTCAGTATTGCGACGCGTCGTCAAGGACGATAAAGACAACGTGCTCGTGCACACGCTCTATCGCTACGTCGTGCTCTTTGGGCTACCCAACGATCCACCGAGCGCTGCTACGTCCAACAAAGTCTGGACGGCGCTGCTCAAGCACTTGCGTCCTGCATCTGCGACTGCCTCAGCACCTTTTGCATCGCCGCGTCGCTCACGCAGTGCGACTGCGATGGCGCGTGCAGCAAAGAGCGCGACGTCGCCTGTGAACCGCTTTGTCCATGACTGTGCGCTGTTCTCGCTCGCAAACGGATCCGACCCGACGATCGCACGTGGCCGCGCACGACTCGCACAAGTGCCAGGCGCAGCCGCGTTGCTTGCGCAGCTCGTGCAGTTTGATCCGCTCGAGCGGCCAAGTATGCTGCGCGTGCTGCGCGATCCGTTGTTTGCGTCGCTGCAGGTTCCGAGGACATCGTCGTCTCAGCAGCAGCAGCAGCAGCAGCGCGTGGGCCGTGCCGAATATGTCGTTGACGCGTACCGACGCAGTGGCAGCAACACCGCTATTACGCGTGATAGTGTCGCATTGCCAGATGTGTAGATAGTGTAGAAAGGTCAATCAGGTTCAGCATACGACAGTCAGCCAGGATGTAAGTTGCACAGCAAGAGAACAATGGATGTCAATGTATGTGAAGAAGTGCGATGGCGCTAAAGTACACGACGCTGCTACAGTCCCCGTTTGCTGACGTTTGAGGCGCCCGTCGGGTCGGTGAGTCGGTTGGTCAATGGATGTGTCTAATGTCTACGGCGACCAAGTCGCTGCTACGGAACGCCGCAGTGCTTTCTATCGGTGACTCCAGCCGCGCATGAGTCCTTCGACACGGTGGAACGTGACGCGCATCGGGCGACGGCTCGTCTGGATTGCGTGGATCATGTCCTCGGGCTTTGCAAATCGCTGACCGTTCACTTCGACAATGCGCGAACCGACGAGCACACCGCGTGTGTGCGCTGGACCGCCTGCGATGTGCGTGACAAGAGCGCGATGGTGAGAACGATGAGTTTGTCATGTAGAGCGACGGAAAAGTGCTTGCAGGTATCTACACTGAGCTACTGTAGTCACTATGTGTACCGTGGTCGACGTGCTGCACGACGCAGCCAACGCCGCGCACCTGGAGCGCACATCCGAGTTCGCGCTCGTCAAACGTGATCTCCATCGCGACACTAATTGGCTCGGGTACCGACGAAATCGTCGGCGGAGGTGCTGCTGTTGTTACATTAGCCATTGCTGGCCCTGAGCCACCACCGACACTACGACTCGCTTGCCGCCGTACTGCAAAGTGGAACTCGATCGGCCGCGGCAATGTGCGCACGAGCGCCACGACGTCGTCAAACGTCGACGTCTTCGTGCCATTCAAACCGACGACGTAGCTCCCGACAGCGACTGCGAGCGATTCAGCCTCCCCACCTGGATTCACGCGCGTGACTTCTGCAAACCCATCGCGGGTCTTTGTGAGGCTGATCCCGAGGGACGGACCCGACGCACCGAGCTTGCATTCGTACTTGTGCCACGTCGTCACAGGCTAATTAGAATAAAGTGAAACGAGCAGAGTGTCAGCCTAGTCCGTTAGATCGGGTCCTCGTGATGGTGATAAAGGCGGATGGATAGATCGAAGGGCGACGCACCAAGGAGTGCACAACACACATTGTCGAGTGCGCGTCGAGGTGCTCGAGTGCTACCGAGTGCTGGCACGTCGTGCACTTGACTGATAGCGGGTCGCTCGCAGCAGTGGACATTGGTGCGTCGTCGCGAGCACCCGATACACACGCGCTTGGAACTGGCGACATTTGCGGGGACGGCAGATCAGCTGCAAAGCGCTCCGTCGATGCGCGTGCAAGCGTCGCCAAGAACGAAGTTGCCGTAAGCGACGCAGCTATTGCTGCTGGTTCGGCTGTCGCCATTGCTGCTGCTGCTGTGAGGATCCTACATGCAACAACAAGCAGCAGTGTCAGCATATGGAGTTGACAGTGTGGGTTGCGTGGATGGCAGTCCGACTGAGCAACGACTGTTTGTACCGGCTTCGGTATGCGTCTGCGACGCTCGATGTGTACTTCTTTGCAAGTGGCAAGTCGCTCGTAGCAGTCGCAGTGCACACAGCGGCCCACTTGGCATTGCCGCCGACCTGCGTACACGCTTTAGTTAGCATGGATGGATGACTGAATAGGTGGCGGTAGACTAGCTGGAAGAGTATGTGATGAACTCGAAGCAGCGTAAAACAGCAAGCGCGAACGGACCTCGAGCGACCGCTGCTCGGTCAGTGACCAGCTGTCCATGTTGATTGACTTGACAAAGCTGACGCTGACACCGAGCGACCGGTGCTGCCCCGCGCATGCCAAGCACACGAGTGCGCCAAACGACACTGCCGCCCACTGTGGGTAGATCACTTTGCAGTCGGCGCAGCGCTGTCAGGCGTACATAGACGCACAAGTGTATACACGTAAGTTGCTATCATCAATACAACCACGCATGCACACAACAGCAACGTCGTCGTCGCGACAGTAGTCAGGACTTCGTCAGACGCACATCATTGCCAGGCAACAAGCGGATTGCTGTCTCGAGTGCTGCAGTGAGGTGCTCGTACTTGGCAGGCGGTGACAGCGAGACAGAGCCCGTCGCATGCACCTCGCGCAGACCGCGTTTGGTGCCCCCGTCTACAGCGATAGCACCTGGAGCGGCACGGATCTGCTCGCCTGCCATGTTGGCTTCGCCACGCACTCGCTTTCTTTCGGTGACGAAATTGACGAAATTGTCAAATCGCAAAGTCGGTACTAACGGCAGTACTGCCTAAACTAGGCAACAACTTAACGTAACCCAACCCGATGCGATCTTAATCGTCGCATCGCATGTTTTGGATGCTGTGCAAGTGCGTTCATCCGCAGCCATGAGATTGCGGAAAGGACCGCGCGTGCATCGCATACAACGCACACGACGCATATATCAATGGCACCAACACAAATGAAAAAGGTTAAATCGCTTCATTGACGCAAAGTAAATGTCGCTCATCGTCAGCTATCTGCCTCGAACGATTGCTCCGACTACAGCTTCTTCGCTTGCACTTGCTCGGTGTAGCAACCGTCTCGACGTGATGCGACACGCGTGTGTCCAATCACCTAGTTGTCTGGCTGGAAGTCGGGGTTCTTTCGCAAAATCACGACGCCCTCTAACACGTTCGTGAGCGGAATGTACTCGTCCGACGCGAGCTCCGCGCGGTCCTTCACGTTCAGCAGCACTGGCGTCGTGTGCGTCTGGAACCCCGTGATCGACTTGGGGCGACCAGCTTGACCGACAATCTCCACCTGCATGACATCGCAAGCGAAAGATAGAGAGTGTTGAGTCAGAACGGGATGTGAGTGGTAAATCCACTCGAGATGCCGCAAGATGCACCAACAGTGCAGTCAATCAACACCAACAAACAACACATAACAAAGCCTCCAACGCACCGCTTGGCCGACGCGCACGGACACTGGGAGTGGGTTGAGCTCTTCATCGAGCGTCACGAGCATCCGGGGCTGCATCGCCGTCGCAATGCAATACAGAATGTAGTGCGACGTGTCGAGGATCGTGTGCTCCATGTCGAGCGCTGCGTGGAGCACCGTGAGGATCCCACTGACGGCGACACGGGACATCACGAGCCGGTCCGAGTGGTACGGGTGCAGCGTGATCAACCCCTGCAAGCCACATACAACAAACAGACAATGTAAAGCGTGAGGCGATAGCCTTACACAGGTAGCCAATCCACACAACAGCAAGCAGACAGACTCTAGACAAAACCAGGAACGCACCTTGCCCATGTGCAGGAGCCCTTGTGCAATGCGCACGACGAACAGGTGGTTCGCTTCACGGCTGTAGAACTCCGAGAGCTGGCGCAACAAGCCCGCGACGCGCGAGTTGTTCGTCCCGGCGGCAACGAGACCGAGTGCGAGGATCGCGTTCTGTGCCACGCCCGCGTCGGCGTCGTGCGTGAGCCGCGACAGCGTGTCGATCAGCGTATACTCCGGGTTCGAGATGCTCAAGAGCGCAAACGCGAGCGGCACGGCGCGGCGCACTGCGACTTCGCCGTACTGGAGCAAGTGGTCGAACGACCGCATCGCCATCTCGCTCCCGACGGTCTCGCCCATCGCAATCAACGCAATGCCGATCACGGCGACGCTCTGGTGCTGTGCGTTCTCGGGCTCTTCAATGTGCTCCGCGCACGCGCGCAAGAGCTGCTGGATCTTCAGCACGTTCCCCGACCCAGCGTACGCACACGTCTCGAGCGTGATCGCGAGGTACTTGGAGATCTTGTGCTCGATCGTCTTGGCGGCTTCGAGCATCGCTTCGACGCGCTCTTGGCGGCTGTTGGGCGAATCCGAGCATCGTCAGAACAATAACATAGCATCCTATACAACCACAACAACAACAACGCACCCGAGGTAGAGCAATCCGAGGCCCAGTGCCAAGAACCGCGAGCACGTTGCATCGAGCTCTGTGTCCGAGCTCTCCATGAGCCGTTGCATGAGCACACTCCCCGCTTCGTCGTCGCACGTCCCGACTTCGACCATGCCGAGCGCCAGTGCAGCGTACGACACTTCCTGGATATCGGCATTCTCATCGGCGTGCGACACGACGGGAATCAGCAGCTCCGAGACGTCTTCGCGGCCCGAGCCAGCGTACGCAATGCCAAGCCCGAGGCACGACGCACACCGGATCGAGCAGTTGCCCGAGTCAATGTGCTCCGACAGCAACGCCAATGGCGGGTCGACTTCGTTCCGAATGCCTGCACTGACGATCCCGACGCCCAAGATCGCACCGGCTTTCACAAACTCGTCGCCCGAGTACAAAAACTTGTCGATCTGCGTAATCCCGTCTTCGACGTTCCACAACAGAATCATCCCGAGCGACGCCGCGGCGCTCAGCATGCCGTGCTTCTTGTTCTTGTACAGCCACGTGTTGCCTTCCACGGTCATGAGCTTGTCGCTGCCGTACCCGGCGTTCACGAACGCATTCACAAACGTCGACGCCAAGTTGTGGCGCGCCGAGTCGGCTGGCTGTGCGCCCGAGTCGCGGCTCCGGGCGACGCTCGCGGTCTCGGACAAATGCGACTTGTAAATGTCTTCTGGCGTCTTCGCTTCCACGACGTCCAAGTCGCGTGCGAGTGCAAGGAACGTGTCGCTGAGCGTCGTGTTCCCAATCAAGTCGTTCACGCCGCTCGTGTCGTGCTCGTCTTCAAAGAAGAACCGCTGGCGACCGAGCAAGTACCCGAGTTGTTTGCGAATCACTGGGTCCGTTGTCTTTGTAAACACTTCTGCAACGCAGCGCTCGTCGCTCAAGCGCAACGCGACGCGCATTGCGTCAGGAAAATGCTCGAGCCGCAAAAAAATTGCGTACGCAGTGTGCAACAGCGACTGCAAGTCGTCTGGGTCCGACATGTAGTCCGCACACGCGAGCAAGTACAAACACACGCGCTGGTAGTTCTTCGCGTCGATCGCCGGCGACGACGCCAGCGCTGCAAGTTGCTGGACTTCGATCAGCATGTCGATCGCCTCGGGCTCGGCGTTGTGGTCCATGTGGAACGGCACAATCGCATCGACGAGCACTTGGAGGTCCGACATGTCGGGCGTCGCAGCCGCAGCAGCCGCAGCGTTGGCGTCCGTTGCGCCAGCGATTGGCTCGGCCGTGACGCGCGCATTGTACTCTTCGCCGACTTCGCCAGCGAGCGAGCGCACAAACTCGTGGCCCCACTCGCCGAGTTCCGTCCGCGTCCCCTGGAGCTTGAACTTCAGGCTCTCCCGGCTGCCGGCGCGCGCCATCGTCATCGCAAGCACGGCGAGGATGTCCGCGAGGTCGACTTTCGTTTGCCCTGCTGGCAGCGACTGTTGTTTGTGGAGCGTAGATGCAAGTAGCAAGTATAGCGCTAGTGTGAGCCGATGAATGGGCGGATAGTTTGATAGACAGGGTCGACGCAAACGCACCTCAAACGCTTGCTTGAGCGGCTCGTACGACGGACGCAAGAACTTGAGCGGCTTCGGCACGGACGTCATCGACGACGTTGCGGTGCGGATCTCCGTGCGGAGGTACTCGAGCGCAAGCTGCTTGACGCCTGCGGCTTCGTCAGCAGCGCAAATGCGCGTGACTGCGACAGTCAAGTCGTCTTTCAGTTTGCGATCTTCTTCTGACTGGTAGTGGACAAGTATGTGTGTGAGTGTGTGAGCAAGCAACGCAGGTGTTATAGATGCATAGAGACACGTGGTCGATACGGTAGCAAACACTCAAGCAAGTGCGATCCGCACCAGCTCGTCCTCGTTCGGGATCTTCGAGTCGTCCTTTGGCATGCCACCCGTGTCGGCGTGCACTGGCGTCATGTCGGCGTCTTTCTTGTCCGCCGTGTCCTTGGTCGGCACGGGGATCGGCGACGTCTCTTTCATGCTGTTGTATGCTGTCTGCGTGTAGCTTTACTGCTGTCGTCGCCTGTGTGTCGTCGTCGCGTGTGTTGTCGTCGCGTGTGTCGTCGTCGAGGTCGTTCGTGCTGCTCGTGCTTCTTCGATCACTTCGACTTGTTTCGTGCTGCAACGCGATCTCTGTTTGGGGGAGTCAATGCAATTTCGGGACAGCCAAAGATCCAATCCCTCATGTACTCATCCGAACTCTGCTGGCTTAGAATGTTGGTCATCATTCCGCGCGTCCCGATTACAATTACTGTAGACGCTCGAAGCGTCGTCGTGCTGCAATATGGATACACCCGAGCGGGTTGCACGTAGTTGCCGTCGCAACGTCAGCAGCGCGCGTACGTCCGCGCTCCAATGAGCTCGATCGCAAGTGCCGCTACAAGCCGCAGAGGCTCAGCTCGTGCCAGCGGAGCGGCAGCAACAGAGCCGTTCTCGATCGAAGCGTACAAGCTCCAGCAAAAGATCGCGCTCGCCAAGAAACCCCGACGACGCGCGTCCGCCACCACGCCAAGTAGTAGTAGCAACAGCAGCATCACGAGCAACAAAAACAGCAGTGCGAGTGTCAGCTCCCGCATTACGGCATTGAGCGGTGCAAAGCAGAGTCGCAACCGCAGCAACAGCAGCGTCAGTGCCTCTGCGCTGCGCAGCACCAGCGGCACAACTGTCGCTGCGAGAGCAACGCCAACGTACTCGAAAGCGCAGAAGCAGTACCTCGACTGGTGCGTCGACAAATTCGTTGACCCGGACGTCAAACTGCTCAATGCGATCCGGTGCGTTGTTGAACTCTTTGTTTGTGCGAGTGTCCGCACACGTTCCATCGCTGACGCCTGGCTGCATGTGCATCTGGTGCACTGAAGCAGCGAAGGTGGCTTTTCACTCGAACTTGATACGTTTGGCGACGACGAGGTGTGTTGTTGCCACTTATTCGAGCGCTCGTCCATACACTGGACTCACGCATTCACACGTATGCATGAACAGCTCGAGGCGCACATGGACTTTCTGCAAAAGCACGCAGCGTTTCGTCAGATCTGTTTATCGCTCGGCAGCGTCGAGATCAAACGAGGTGCGTCCGATTGCATGTTAATATCCTCTACCATGACCAACTTCACGGCACACACTGACGCTCTTATTACCGCTGCTATCACTCACACTGTTAACAAGACTTGCGAAACAAGTTTGAGCGGCTTGGGATCAAACGCGGCGTCGCGTTCACTGCACTCGGCGCTGCGAGAGTCGTCAAGTACGTTGCTGCAGCCATGTTGCTGTCGTTTATGTGGTGCATTGTCTTCATCGGCACTCACGTACTACGTCGAACACAATGCCATTAGAGCTGTGAGCGCTGCTGTGCCGCAGACATCGCATCTCATGCATCTCGAGATCGTCGGTGTCCGGATCGCGCCGGAACTCGCGCCGCTGCTCAGCAAGGTTTGCGTCGCACCAATACGCGTACTTGTCAATTTCATCCCTACTTTTGGCGTGGCACATCCATGCGATGCACTATCGAACGTTGATGGCGGCGACGACGTATGTGCGCACCACTTCAGGCGATCGCGAGTGCCACGCAGCTCGAGTTTGTCAACTTTGCGCGCACGCGACTCGGCGACGCGGGCATCGAAGGTATCATCCCCGTTTGCTTGCTGGAGCGATGCATCAATACGCACAAGCACACTGGCTTTGACTATCCACTACGAGGCTGCTCACGCGTCTCTTTTGTGTACGTGTCGCCTACTACAGTGGTCGCAGTCGCACTTGGCAAATGCGCACACCTGCAGCATCTCAGTCTCACGAGCTGTCACTTGACCGACAAGGCGCGCGACCACATTGCCAAGATCATCACGGTGCGCTACAATCTTCAACATCACAATCACTTTTCCCTTTCGCTCGTTCAATCTTGGCGCTGACACTAATCAAACCGATCAGCTCCATGGCGTCCTCAAGGACGAGGCTGTGTGGAGCTCGAGTCTGCGTGGCGAAAGCAGCAGTGTCGCTGCATCCCGGCCATCGCTGCTGCTCGATCTCTCGCACAACGCACTCGGTGACGCAGCAGCCGAGTCGATCAGCGATGCGCTATACAACGATAAGTGGCTGCTGGGGCTCAACGTCAGCGGCAACCACATCACGTGCAGTGGCGTCGCGCGACTCGTGGACACGCTCACGACGGCGAATCGTACGCTCGCAGTGCTGCTCGTAAATGAGATGAAAGAGCCAGGGGACCTGCTGAGCGTTCGCCGACTCGAGACGCTCCTGCACGACCGCAAAGCGTTGCTGCAGCATGTCGCGTTCACTGCGCGCGACAAGCGACTGCTGCTGTGCAGGGCATTGCTCGACTGGGGCGTGAGTCGTGAATTAGTGCTCGAGATTTGTCAGGGCAGCAGCGACGAGAAGCAATACGACAGTGGTCACGCAAGTCGATCCCGATCGCGTGCGTCGAATCAGGACGACAACGACGATGACAACAGGATCGATCGTCATTTGCAGGGACGTCATCACCAATATCGGTACGAGAGTAGCGACGATGACGATGACAAAGATGACAACAACCAGCTCGAAGCATCCACTCGCCACAAACACCACCGCCATCAACAATACCACAGCAAAGCAACTGCCACGCGTTCCCCGCAGCCGAGTTCTCGAAAGCACCAGCAGACGTTACATCGTACGCCGGACCGCAGCGTGCTGGCGAGCGAAGCGCACATGGCGCATCTTCAGACTGTACGTCGTCCGTGCTGCTGCGTAGTTGTTCCATCGTTTGTTAATACTGCCAACGTCAATGTGTCATGACTGGCGAGCATGTGTATGTCTGTATGTGTGCAGATCAAGTTGCTGACGGAACGCATGAACGCAATGGAGAATGAACAACGGAGCGCACGAATGTACATGAATAAGCTCGAGGTAGGTTGCATTCAGACGTTATGAGATAAAGAAAAAGAAAGAAGCGAACGGTGCTGATCTGCACAACGACGCTCTCAGTCGAGTCTGCTGGCGCTGACTCACACTTTGGCGTCGACTGACTGATCAATGGAATGAAATGAATGAATGAATGAATAGGCGGAGAACCAGCAGCTGCGGAATCAGCTAAATGCAAGCAGCGGCAGCGGCATTTCGACATCCGAAGAGCGCATCATCGCGCGGCTCGAAGATACGATCAGTGCGCTCACGCAGCAAGTCGGCGAACTCGTGGTCGAGAGCGTCGCAGATCGTGAGGACAACGTTGACAGCGCCGATGACCACGATGTTGCGTACGAGCACGCGACCCAAGCGAATGAGCAGCAGCTGTGAATAGAAAAGTGCTGCTGTCTACACGAAATGTGTCCTACGTAGTAGCTCATACAACACGGCGACGCAGCTCAGAGACGCGCTGGTTTGGGGTACCTGCGTGATCAGCACAATGTTTATTACAACATTCGTTACATTGTCCCTGTAATTCCCGCCAGCATCGCAATGTACTCAATTGACACACACAGCAAATCGCAACAACGTACCGAAAATCTGGATTCGGCAAGAATTCGTTGCGCACCCACGTGTACGAGACGCGATGGGCTGTGAGCCAGTTGCGCATCGCAGCTTTGCGCTCGCGCGAGCCACTCATGCCAGTCACGTGGTCGCGAAACTGATCGTTCGTCACGACACATCCGTCGTACATACCGGCGTACTGGATGCAGTATGAGTCGTCGTAGTCGTGTCCTGGCGTCGGTACGAGCAGTCCCTGCTCGACCAGGCGCTGCAGCAACGCGACGTCGTCGGGGATCTTGGCAGCTGGCACATCGTCGCCGGCCAATGCGGCGCGACGGCGCTCGTCGACTTGTGCTGCGTCGAGCAGGTAGTCGGGCAAGAAGCCGACGACGCGATGTCCACGTTTAACGTAGTAGTCGATTGCGAGCTGGATGCCAGCACAAGAGAATCGCTTGCCGCGACCGTGGCGCATCGCAACGTTCGGCGCATCGATGACAATGAGGCACTTGGCCGCGTCCGTGGCGCTCGTCGTGGCGGTCGACGCGTCATAGAGCAACTTGGCCGCATCAAGCGCCATGACAGCAGCAAACGCAAGTGGTGCATCGTTGTGGACGGTGTCGCTGTCAAGCTCGTCGTTGTCGTCGTGGTCGTCCGTCGCGAGTGGTGGTGGACTCGTTGGCGGCGTGGTAGTCGCTCGATGCGCAGGCGACGGTTTGCGACGTGGTTTCGCATGTAGCGCAGGCGACCGCATTGCGGCGCTCGTGTTCGTGCTGCGTGCTGCTGGTGTGCGAGGTGCTGGTGCGATGGTTTCGAGAGTCGTCGTCGACGCACTGTCCTCGACATCGCGACCGGGACGATCGTGGGTAGCTGTTGTAGCGCTGATAGAAGTGTCGGTTCCTGTAAACACGTTGCTGAGCTGCGCGACGGCATCATGGAAGCTCAGGATGCGCCACATGCGCGTGTCCAAGAGCACGTCGTCGCTGTCATTGTCGACACTCGCAATCGCCCCCACCGCCTCCAGTGCATACGTCGAACTCATGATTGTCGATGCTACAGTTGCTACTGTAACGTGTCGACCACTTTGTCCATCAGCAAGCGGCAAAAAGCCCTCGAGCTCGCGGTCTTCAGGCAACACGCGCGCTTGCATCACCGCAGTGTCTTCGTCGAGGATCCGGTCAGCGAGTAAACTCGTCGCGACCGCCGCGATGAACGCAACAGCATCACTGCAAAAGCGTTGGGCGTCACCAGCAAGCGCCGCGACGTGTTTGTCGTCGCTTCCAGCCCCAACGAGCGACGTTACGAGCGACGGGTGTAGGCACAGCCACGCAATGAACTCACTGATCGGCGGCAGCAGCGTGTTCAGCAGCTCGCGCGCAACGCACATGTACGCAGGCTCAGCGACTGCTTTGGTGCACTCGCGCATGACACTCCCAACGACAGAGAACGCGAGCGACAGTGTACGCTGAACGTTTGGCACGCGCGTCGCACCAGCAATGTCGCTGTCCGTCGATTTAAGTGGTGTCGTTGTCTTATTGCTGCTGCTACTTGTTGGCGTCTGTAGGGATAAGCCAACCACACGCGTGTCAGCATCGTCCTCTAGCACGCTAACTCCTTCAAACAGTCAGCAACTACATGCACTCCTACCTGGAGGTCGTGAACGAGAAAGATGAGGACGCGGACGATCTGACGCAGCGATGTGCATACACTCGACAGCGCAACCGACTCGCTTGCTAGCAGCTGCGTCGAGCATGTCGTCACGTAGCACGCAAGTGCACCCAGCAAACGGTTTGCACGCGCGTGAAAGTCCGAGATGCTCGAGCGCGCCGACGCGTTGCTCGTAGTTGCGTACAGCGCTCGCACACACGACACAAACAGCGTCTCGACCTGCAGCTGCAGCGCTCCAAGCGTGTCGTTCTGCGTCGTACTTGCTGCAGTCGTCGTCTGCGTGCGTTTGAGCGCTGTCACAAAGTTGCTGCGCGTCGGAAACGGCGACGCGCACGCCAAACTGCGTGCGTACAGATATACCGCATCGAGTGTGTGCTTCCGGTGGCCGGCAAGCAGCGCAAGCTGGTTGTAGGCTTTTCCGCTCGTTGGCAGCACGCGCTGTGCGAGCTCGTAGTGCTGCTGCGCGTCGCACATCATCGACTGGAGCGACTGCGCTTGCGGCTGCAGCGCCTGCATGTACCGCGCAACGTCGCCAAGCGCAATGCGACTCGTGTGCAGCGACTGCCGCGTCACTTCGTGGGTTTGGACGAGAGACACAGTCGCCGCAGCGTCGTCGTTGGTAGCGCTACTGCTACTGGTGCAAAACACTTGCAGTTGACTACGATATATAACGTCGAGCGCCTGTACGAGTCGCGCATAGAACGCCGCACAGCGCGTGAGCACGTCTTCCAGTCGGTGCGTCGCACTCTTTGTGCTGCTGCCATCACTGGTGCTGCTGCTGTGTGCGGTCGTCGTCTTTGCTGCGGCTGCTGCTGTGCGCAGTTCGGTTTGGCGCCGGCCGATCTCCTTGTACCAATCGGTCCACAGCCGCTTGTCGATCGACTACACAAATCGTTTGCGCGTGTGGAAAAGAACGACAACACACACAACAATGTGCGTTAAAGCCGACTTGCAATAGATGCGATGTGAGGGTCACAGATGAGACGCAAGAGGCCACAAAGACGCACCAGTGCGGCTGCATGCTGTGGATACAGCTCAATGATGTCAGTGCACGCGTCGCGGAACGCAGCTGACGTCGTGCCATTCGACTTGCGATCGGTGATGCTATTGGCACAAGAGAGAGAGAGAGAAAATGACAAATCAAGTGTTCGTTAGTCGCTCAGCGTCAGCAAACGACTCCCTTTACACTACTCAATGCTATGCAGCGTGCACATGTATACGCACAGTGCGAGCAGCGATGGCGGCAATGGCGTCAAAACGCTTGGCTCGTAGGCTGGCGGCTCTGGTGCAGGTTGCTCCGCGACCGCGATAACCTCACGTGGCGATGTTGTCGCTACAGGCGCTCGTGGTAGCGCTATCAGTGATGCGGACGCCGCTGCAGCAGCAGGTCGTGTCTGGATGCGCAGCGGCGTGTGCACGATCGTCGGCGGTCGCGCTCGGCTACCGTTGTTGCGACTGCAACTATTGCTACAACGAGTGTGAGGGGACGCAGCGTCGCTTAAATCACGCTTTGCGTCGCTCCATAACATCTTGACGCGCGTGGGGTCGCTGCCTGTTGTCGCGCGCTCGTTCGTAGTAGAGGTCGCTGCGAGAATAGCGCTGCGGTCGTACTCGTCGTCGTCGTCATTGGCGCACTCGTTGGTACTGAATGCGGTGTGCGGCGAGCGCGCTTGCGTCACGCCATTCGGGTTCACTTTCTTGGGCTTGGCACGCATCGTTGCCGACCGATCCGCTTGCTTACTTGTGTGGTCGGGCATGCGGCGAAAAGGAGAAAGGGCCGCGAGTGCGCGGATGCCATCCACGCCGTCGATCGATTCGGTGGGAGAGGAGAAGAAGGCGCGTCCACACAGTGCACGAACCGCCGATGCGAGCGCAGAGAGGATAAGATGGTTGCAAGGAGGTGTCGTCGACGATGTCGAATGCAGTCGGCGGCACTAAGACGTTTGCTCAGTTTTGACGCTTTTACAAACGTGCAGCAGATCAAATGTTAATACAGTGCGCGTCAAAAAGTTAGGGACAGAGTAAAAATATCAGAAAACTGTCGATTTTTCTTTAATAATGCGTTTGCGAGCGTGAATTTATAATAGACGATAGAGCGCGTTGCGCTCTCTTTGGAGATATAATTTGAGCTCGAATCAAGCACGAGGACCCATTTTTCTAGGACACGACAAAATGATAGGGACAACTTGTATTGGCGCACTTTGGAGGGGCATCTACTGTAATTTTTCGCGTGCTTTCATGTCCAGTGGTTGTTCCTAGCGTGCAAAAGCTTGTGCCATTGCTGTATTTGCAGCGGGGCCACAACAGCGATGGGCAGAGCACCGAGTCTGACGAAGATCGAGCAGGGCAAGATCCTGACCTATGTGACGATGGAGATGTCGGTGCGAGCGATCGCGAAGGCCATTAACAAGTCCAAGAACGTCGTCCTAGCGTTTTTGAAGGACCCAGATACGTACGGCACCAAAATGAGCACCGGGCGACCGCGAACGTTGAGCACGAGTGAGTTGACGCTACTCAAGCGCTACGCGTCGACAGGCGACTACTCGGCTAGTGAC
>JAADXH010000659.1:0-18682 GCA_023337595.1 Globisporangium camurandrum | reverse complement strand
GTGTTGCTCAACAAACGGAAAGCACTGTCAAAATGCGTCTTCTAATTGGCTCATTCTAGCCAATTTTCAGTCTCAAAAGGCGAATATTGGTTTAAAAATCACAAAAAAGTGGGTGTGCCTATAGCATTGGCCAGCACTGTATGAAGGTGGTTTTGTATCGCTCGATTTTCGATGTCGTTTGTACGAGCAGAGGGCGGCGGTAGGCCTGAAAATTGATATCGACCGGACCCACAAATATCTTGGACTGGAGACGACGAACGCCGGCGCAAGCGCACATGTGCGATGCTCTGCTATCGACTGTGTCAGCGACTTCAAGAGCAGGCAGCAGACGCGCTTGTTGGTGTGCATTGGACGATTGCGCTATAATCACTTTTTAACTGTACTTTTCTAATTCATTAGCAGCTGTGTTGGCGTTTTTACGGCGGGCGAAATGCGTTTTTACAGCGTGTGATGACAATCGTAGCGGTTTTTAGGCATATCAAGCAACACGCGACCTCGCTTCAGCCTTGACAAGCAGCAGAGTCGACCTCGACGACTTAACACCGTAGTCGATGTGAAGTAGACGAGCAGTAGATACAGACGAGAGACGGGAGACGTAGGCTGCACAGGAAGTGTTTGCGATTGAGGAAGGAAAGCCCGTTGGCATATAACCATTCTCATATATTTGCAATACTAACTACAAGTCTAAATATCTGCGCTGCCATGAAATTACCCAAAGGTCGTTTGCATGATACATACATGCTTGCAGTAAGACTATTTAGCACTTGTATTGTCGCTCACCAAAACGTGGTGAACATTATTAGCTCACAGTCGCGTCGTTTGAGCAGTCATGTGCCGCACAGCATGGCGCGACGCGTCGTCTGGTCGCCTCGTCCGTGTTGATTCGCCGTAACGCATGCACAGCAACAGCGCCGTGCTGTTCGTTGTGATTGCCGATGTCGATTGTCTACACGCTCGTTGCACGGCAGCAGAGCGTGCTGTGCGAGTTCACGGACAAGACCGGGAACTTCCCAACCGTCACGCGCGTCGTGCTCAAACACATTGCGCAGCAAAGTACCGAGGAAATCGCTGAGAGTAGGAGCGTGTTTCCGTACAACGAGTTCAACTTCTTCTTTCTCCACGACGACGGGCTCACGTACATGTGCATGGCGGAGGAGCAAGTGCAGACCAACGTCGCGTTCACGATGCTCATGGAGCTCAAGACTGCGTTCGTGGAGCACTATGGCAAGCGTGGTAAGACCTCAATCGCATTCGGCATGATGCCGTTTGCGCCGACGCTCGAGTCGCTCATGAAGAAGTACGACAACTTCAAGCTCGAGACGCCGCTCACACAGGTACACAAAGGACTAACTGCCGATAACATTACCGAGAGGAGTCGACCACACGCCTCACTTATACTTGATTACCTCGCTTGCCCGGCATCGTTGCGTAGGTGCGACAGAAGATGGAGCGCGTCAAGATGATCATGATCGAGAACGTCAATCAGGTGTGGTGACCAGCTGCTACGGTGCTGTGTATTGATACTACCATGAACGCCCTGTATGAGTGCCAGGCAAACGTATTCACATATCGTTGCACATGACACTATGCGTGTACGTTCCACAGCTGATGGACCGCGGCGAGAAGATCGATCTGCTGGTGATGCGCACCGACAAGCTCCAGCAGGACGCGCTCAAGTACGAGAAGACCGCAAAGAAAGTCAAGCAAGTGTTTTGGTGGAAGAAGATCAAGTACTGGCTCCTACTCGCAGTCGCGACGCTCGTGCTCGCGTTCGTAATCTCGCTCATGGTCTGTGGCATCGATTTTTCGTCCTGCGCAGCGCGCGTCGAGCGCAGCGCCAGTGGTGAACTCGACAAGTTTGGGCGATGGTCCAAGTCGAATGTCGACAAAGCGGCGTCGAGTGTCACGGACGGTGTGACGAGCGGCGTCAGTGGCAGTGGGCTCGTTGGGAGCTGAATACTGTAGTGCGATACATTCATATATAGAGAGTCACATATTGTACACTTGACGAACAAAGATACAGTCAGTACGTGACAACAACAAGACAACGTTGGTGCTGTGTTGTAGTATTAACGAACTGCGATGCAGGTACTTCGCTCCATCCACTGCAAAAACAACAACAGCAGCGTTGCGACTGCGTCGCACTGTGGAATGTCATTGCGCTTGGTCCATCGCGTCGACTACATGTCGCCCGACGACGCAGTCGTGGCTTCGGCCGTCGCAAGCAGCGCATCGGTCTCTTGCTGCGTCAGTTGACGGTGGACGATCTTCCCCGTCGTGGCGTCGCGCGTCACGGTCGTAAACTCGAGCTTCTCGGCGCTCGGGACCGTTGTGTCCATCGTCTTGCCCATGACTTTGACCGCAAACTTGAGCGCGTCGTCGACTGTCATGTTCTCCTCGTACTCGTTCTTGAGCAAGCTCTTCGCCGCACCGTTGTTCGCTCCAATCGCCGTCGCTTTCCACCCGCCGTAGTTCCCGCTCGGGTCACTGTGGTACAGTTGGAAGCCGTGGTGGCGATCCCACCCAGCGTACAGGAACGACACACCAAACGGTCGCTGACCACCAAACTGCGTGTACGCCTGCTTGTAGTTACAGATCGTCTGCACGAGCTGCTCGCATGGGTTCTTCTCCTGGTACGCGAGCTCGTAGCGCTGCGCTGCGAGCCGCGCGTAGTTGACGAGGATGTTTGCATCGGCCGTCAGACCTGCTCTCCGACACAGGCATAGAGAGAGAGAGAGAGAGAGAGAGAGAGAGAGAGAGCAAGAGATACGTGAGGAGATCGCTGGCTGTGGGGGTACTTTTAGAGATACCGACACTCGCGAAAGCGCTATCGCACCGGCAACTGCGCAGATCAAATGGTCGTCGAGCTTGATCGTCTTCTCGCTCGTCTTGCTTGGCGTCAGTAGCTTCGAGATCGTCTTCTTCTCAGCTGATGGAGCGAAGATCCATTACACAGCGAGATCGCATTTGCATGTCAGTGCAGCTGATGTGTTGTCGAAACAACGTCGCAGTACACATCCATTCGAGTACAGTATAGAGCCCAAATTTTTGCCAGCAAGACGCACCAGCAATGACGATGCCGTCTTTCGCGAGGATGCCGACTGCTGAACCAGCATTGTTGATCGCCTCCATGGCATACTCGACCTGGAAGAGTCGCCCTGCGCATTGCCCAGCAAGAGTGTGTGTGTGAGCGCTAGCAAACACATGTTACGCACGCATGCACGTGCATGCACCTTCTGGGGAGAACGTGGTCGTGCGGCCGTCGTATCTGCGGGACATGCTTGCTGCGTTGCGTCGTTGCTTACTTGCTGCTCAACTTCTTTGCAATCTTTTGCTTTGAGCAAGGGAGGATCCCAAGTACCGTATTTTAGGTGTCACAAACAGCAAATCGTTTAATTTGAGCAATAAATATTGATTTCATAATTAGTCAGTTGCAATATAATAACCTACATTGGAGACCACTTTATATAGAAATTATAAATTACAAAATAGGGGACAAAATATACGGCCACCTAGGAGCAATCTCGGTTGTATATTACCAAAATTGGGCTGTTTAGACCGAAAAAATCGTTTATCTCACGTATTTAGGTGTTTACATGTATTGTGATAACCAGCGAAAATGTCCTGCTCCGCACCCCTTAATAAAAAGCAACATCCACACAAATCGGTTTGTAAAAAGAGTGTAAAAGAGAATGCGGCGCAAGAAGCGACTGGTAAAACGCAGTGACGCACTTAAGTGGACATCGTCCGATGTGAGAATGCGTTCAAAAGTGACAGTTTGCCCACTTTAAAATGGGCAATCTGACCTTCTGACTCTAATTCTGACTCTATATTAGCGCTCAATGGCTGACATCTTTTGGATGCAAACTTTAAATAAGGGTGTAATTTAGAGTATTTGTAAAATAGACGTCGATTTACATCCCCAAATAGACATTTTGACTGAATGCTACAATACTTGCTATAAGACTCATAAATTGCCAGTAGCGTGTTAAGTGCACAAACAAACATTACTTGCGATTGTTGCAGATTTCGCGTATTGATATGATCTCAGTTTATTTGCCTAAAACAAAATATACAATATACAAATGAAGATCACGATCCTAAAATTCATAACTTTAAGTTTGTTAGAAACGTTCAATTATATTCACACATACAATTATCTAACGATGTATTGACTTTGTTGTGTTTATTGTGTAACATTTTGAAGTGGATGTGCCACATAATGATATTGTATTGTACGCCTTAACAACATCAAACACATTGTCGCATACGTCATTCGAGCACATAATTTGCAGCTGTTTTGGTACGGGTTGGATCGTACAGATGAATGGCGTTTCGTGTGCTCATTGTATACATTTTGCATATCAATAGCATCATTTACACAGACACGCGTAACTCCGTACCGAATATATGTATATCATGTTGTATACCTTCTCAGATAAATCTAAGATATCACTCCTAAACTGTGCTTGGGTAAATTCGTATTATAAAAATTTAATTCATATGTCATAACTACTCCTTCGATTAGCCATCCTTTTCATTCAGTAACACGAAAGTTCGTTAAGGTACAAGCCATCTACCTTCATACACATAAATATTTGACATAAGCTAAATATACATAGTTATAACAAACATAACCCAAGATATCGCCCCGACCCACATACCGCATAATATGAGTCCTATTCAACACCCAATGTACTCCGTAATATTCACATCTTCAAAATGAAAAGTACATTATGTGTTGTAGTATCAGACTGTGTCATCAATCAGTGTATTTCTACTGCTCGCGAAGTTCCTCGGATCGTGCCATATTGGTGGGGCATGCTCGCACTTCTGCTACGGTCAACCGTCGACTGCTCGGCTCGCTCACGAAGGAACATCATGTGTACGCCGACCGCGTGACGGCAAGCGTGACACAGCACCAAGCGTGCCGATCCAAAGCGACCGCATAAGCGTCATTCACGAGATCGCACTCGGAGAAATGCAAAATGGGTCGATC
This sequence comes from Globisporangium camurandrum, assembly GCA_023337595.1. NCBI lineage: Eukaryota > Oomycota > Peronosporomycetes > Pythiales > Pythiaceae > Globisporangium > Globisporangium camurandrum. The sequence goes on along the minus strand of JAADXH010000659.1, from coordinate 13,683 downwards.
AAGACCACGCAACCGAATGCCCACGAGTTCTTACGAGTCTCGACGCTTTTGTGAGTTCGTGACGACGCTTGAAGGGGTTTGCGACGTCCGATGATGCTAACACAGCCAGCAATTGCAGCAGCAATAGCCTGTTCAAGGCTCGCCGTCCGCTTGTCGGTACGTCTCTCGTTAGTAGCAAGTCGTTTGAAACATAGCAACGCGTCACATATATACAAAATATCGCCCCGACCCACATACTGACATTGACACACTCACTCACTCTTGTCAAATTACTCTTGTATTTCCAAACCACAGTTATAACACCTGTGTGTAACACCGTACGCAGATGCGCCAATCTATTCATCGCCATCCGTCATCCATTCTACTCTCTCAATCATCTCCCATCGCTCCGTCTTCCTCTCTCTATGTATATAGATATACATTTTCTCTATATATTTATCTCTTTCGCTGATTGTACTCGTTTCCCTGTCGTGGAAATCCGGCCATGACAATCTGTACACGTTCCAAACTAGATGCGTACATGGTTTTGTGACACTCGTCGTCAAAAATACTATACAGATCACCTACTTATACAATGTACCTGCAAATCATTGCAAAATAGTGATCGTGGTACTGCCAGACACACGTTAATCCCACGAAGTCCGTGTGATCTATAAAATCGTTGTCGTCCAATATAATCTCGATCAAAATACTTCAAAGCATGTCCAGCAAATATACACCGCCGCATAGATACATATCATGACAAATGTAAAGCTGTATCATAAATCTAATTTTACCGAAGTATATATGATCTGTGTCATAAAATAGTGGTGTTAAATGAAATTACCAACAAGAAATATGATGTCACAGTCGCGAGCAAAATTCCACTCATGTTATTGTGTGCTGACCCAATGTATTTAATGTTTAATAGTATGCCAAAAAAAAGGTTCAACCAATTACTAACTAGTAATCTAAATCTAACCTTTTCGAAGATGCAGCTACACAATCAAACGGTAGTCATAGTCTTATGCAGATACCATTTCCTTTACAAACGCAAAATCAATTACGAAGTTATATAAGCCGCCAGACACTCCCCCTTGTTAATTTCGTGTGTACTTCGATTTGATCAATATCAGATGGCAGTATATCAGATAAAGACACATTTGCAACTACTATAATAATGTCTATATATGAAATACCGACGTAGTAACTTTTACGTAGATTACCGCATGAAACAAACCCACTAGAATATTACGAATAGATCATTATGTGAGCCAATCACTGTACATAGCAAAAGGTACGCAACAAACCTGAGTGAAAAGGTACAATCAGATCAAATAAACGGAGCAAGTATAAGCAAAGAAAGCGTAAAGTAGCAACTGAGCGATATGCATTTCAACACGAGAGACCGGCGCGCAGACGCAAGTGCAGTGTCATAAACATATTTTTAGAGAAATCATATTCATCTTAGTTAGCAAAAACATTAATCCAATTCTGCTGATCCAAGTAGAATGTCGACTTTGAACGCATACATAAATCAAACAGGGTTAGAACACGAATATCTCTGTAAGTAATTTACTAGGCACTAGGCTGATATAATAGTGCAATAGTACAACATATATGTTTTTATTCATATAAATAGACAAACATTGTCGCCCTGCATTATTTGCCAAATACAGATCTCACTTTGGTGTTCTTTCAAAAAGCGTACACTTCGACTGGCCTACCTTCCGTTACGGTATGAAAAATGCAATACGTAATATTTAAACATTGCGGCCGAATTTGCGACAGCACCCAATGTATTTCGAAATGTCGTTACAGCGGTAGCTTCGACCGAGTAGGTCGTGTGAAGGAAGATTTAGACGGGCATATAAATCAACGCGTTCTTGAAACATCTGCGAAGTTGATTGTGTTGGTGTATATAAAGTAATAAATGCCAACGATTAGCGAGTCTTATGCCAAAAACACGTGATGCTCTAATTGAATACGTTTTCCGTCCTAAATCAGTATGAAGCCGTCAATAAATGTCTTTCCTCCTGTGATTGCCACATTTCCGGACACACTGACATGAAACAATTGTGAACCCACCCTGAATAACGACTGGACGAAATCTTTTTCTGAATGCCCATCATTCTAGATTTGAGAAATATTTGAACCTGTCAAACGAAGCTTACAGATCTTTTTAAAACACTATTGCACATCAAGATACTCACACAGACTTACCGAATCTAGATACGAGATTTGAAGAAATTTCGAGTTACTTTGACTTTATGCGCACCAGATGATGAATTGTGCGCATGCTGTCTTAGGACGGAGGAAAAACTTGATAATACGAACGATGCTCCTATGATTTTCCCAATGTTATTATGTATGAGGTTTTGCATTTCTTCGAAAACACACCGACTTAAAATTCCGACGGTAATGTTTGAAACCACAACATGTTGCCACGACAGTTGCAGCGCTATGTTAAACGTGCGGGCATCATTGCGCGTTATGAAACAGTCGCGAATATTATGATCTTACATGCATATATTGTTATGTCGGTAAAACATGATGTGTATACTTGCATGCGTTAGAGTGATTTCGACAGCACAGCTTCTTCAGCCGAAACGATTGATTTTCCAATGTACACTCCTTCATGTAGCACAATTTGTTGAATTTGTAATTAAATTAAATTTCTACAACCTCATGTATGCATTCTGACATTTTGCTTCGCATAATGCAAATCTGTATATTTATACTTTCTCAAATTGGGCAACGCCCATACCGTATTATCATAACACCTTTCCACCATACTACTCTGTACTCATACTGTACAGTAAACAATCGACCCTTCATATGTTTGCACATTGCATTGCCTCAAAAAGTTTGATTTTTACAAACAATTGCATAAGCTCACCGCCTGCTAAAGCGCAGTTTTTAGTACCGTTTGTGCGTAGTGGTTGTGGCGTTTGGGAGTCAAGTATGCTTTGTGTGAGCCATTTGTTTTACTTTTAAAGTCTAACATTCGTTGATATGTCATTTTTGTCATATTTTTTATGTATTGTAGTTGTACAGTGCTTTCCACTGCGCTTTCAATTAAACTAAATTTGAGCAATATCAACCACCAACCTTGAATACAAGGTGGCTTTTCGTGATAACCATTTGGTAGTTGTTTCTACAACTCGTTTAATGAAAATTGTGGGTCGCAAAAATGAATTTATCATTGACTATAATATTGAAACAGGCGAAAATCATACGATGTTTGAAGTTCACCTTATTAACGAAAAAACTAATGGTGTTTGCCTTGAATTAATGAGCGGTTACTTGCATCATGACATGTTCGACTTCAATTCATGACAATTCGGTTAAATCATCTTCAGCAAAAGTATATATCAAACCAACGTGGAAAAGGCAATCACGATGATTAGACATGCAAAACCTTGACCTCTTTTCAGCAAGCTCTATTGGGGGTACATTTGCTTTCATAATACTGCGATGAAACGAGTTTCAATATATCAGTAGACTTAGTACTCGATCAACGTATAAAGAACAATATGGTCCGCTCGATGCATTTCAGGTAACAGTGACGCTTTGATGTGTTAAACAATTACATTGTCACAAAGATATCAAATGTAAAGATCTAGAATTACTGAGTATACGCTACGAATACTTAGCCCCTGCGAAACACATCAGCTTGTGAACCGCTCAATTATATAGCATACTTTCGTGATGCTATGTCCCTTTGGTCATCTTAACCTCTCAGAGCCATATGGACATATACGATTGTAATTTATGCTGTCATCGTACAAACCAAGTGGCATAGACATATTTATAAAAAGCGCATGGTGAAACATTGAACCGGAGGCTTGGCGATTTTGTCGCGTTTCTTGAATTTTCGTTTTCGCACATATTTGCATAATGTATGCGCGATTTGTCCAACAAAACACTATGATTAATACCACTCCATTTTTGATAAAGTGACGCAAATTCGAAATATTGCGCGCTTAAACATATATTGTGCCCTTTTTCGAATTGTACATCTCAAAGTAATTTGCATGTCAGTGCGGTTCGAGTGGTGCAACATTTTGCAGAATAGTACGAAGTCTATGTAATGCAAACTCGAGTAATGACAGCACAAGATGGGAGGTTTCTTCATCAATATAAATTGTTTGTGGATGAGCCGATTCTTAAACGCAAGTCTGTCCCTTCACGTACCAAAAGCAGCATATTCTGCGCCAAACGTAGATGAATCTTGAGCTAAATAGTTTGAAATGGAGTGGTAGCCACGATATATTCTAACCTTTAATGTTATAAGTATGCGCTTTGCAAATGTATACGCGTTAAAAGTACACACATAATGTTATTTTCTTTTTGATGATATAACACGACATCAATGCATAATATTGCTAGAGCAGCGTACAACACATATATACCACACATGTATGATCAAAGAGAAATTGAGGAGGTATTAACGTATAGGACGAGTTGTTCATGCAATACGATGATGTCAAAAAGAAGATCTTTGCATACATCTCCGTGACTATCGACTCAATATTTAGTTATACGTCACTGGCTTAGGATATGAAGTATATCTGCCACATACAGACATTTCCCTGTTATACACGTCTCTCTGTACCTCTTTTATACCTTCCCTATTACTTATTGATTGAATCGGTCAAGTACAGTCTTACACAATAACTTGACGGGGTTATTATAATGTGCGAGTATGGTGAAACCTTACTGGTAGCTGTAAAAGACATACATTTCATATAACGTAAGTGAAGGTAATGAGTTCAACACAATTTGTTATAGTTTACGTCATACCTCGCCATTATTTTGCACCAAACGCAGCTAACTAGTAGCGATATTTTAATTGAGCGTTACAGTACTCCTGACGTGCAATAAAAATATGATGGCATTCGGCAAGAAAGGACATTTGAACTAAAACTACGAAAGCGTTGGTAATTGATTTTAGGCGGAAATAGAGATTGACTTGAAAGGAGAATAGTGTAACTTACGGGTGACAAATGTATTGTATACATGGTCGCGTTTGCGGTAGATAATATTATTTACAAATATGAGAAAATACAGACAACAAATTTGTGTACAGAACGGTTGTTTGCATCGCATCATAGGTCATCAGTTTTATGCCAATTATACGTAGACTACAAGGAGTCTGCATGTGCTTAACAGTTATCATGGACCTCTGTGTGCGCGGCTCTTAGTGCCTTAAGATATCAGGAAACTGCGACGTCACTGTTCTCACGCTGCTGCAGAGATGTAAACAGGCCGTCAAATGCCTGCTTTATGTTGCAACGGAGTCGCAACGTTCCTCGTGTGGATGCAAGTAATTGTGTAAATGTGTGTATTGACCTTATAGGTGTGAACATCACACAAACACAACCTTTACATATGCAAAAAGTGTGGTGAAAACGACTGTAGGGTGCTATCACAGTGCAGATGCTACGACACTAACAGGAGTATCAACACCATCCTTGCAGCAATGAAGTTGCATGACATCCACATAGTTATGGATCCTACGAGAAAACGCATGACTAAATGGGTATCGCAATCTGGTTATTTAGCACATGCAATGCACATCACCTTACATCTATATTGAGGTCATATGTTCTGGTGATTGCGCAGCTTATTCTCAAATACATAGCATAGCTATGAAACCAGGAGTGATTGCCCTTTTACATGGTGTGTAGACTTGGATGCAAGAATAGATGTCCAGTTTAGTAATACTGTTGTATTTGAACTACAAAACGACATAAAACAGCAGGGACATAGGAAAAGTAAAGAGGTGCGATGTGGAACGAATAAAAATAGACGTGACAAAATTATAACTTCGTCAGCAAAATGTAACCTACACTCTTACCTACATCATTCAACTACATAAAGTTGTTCAATGCGTCTATGCGAATACTCGAACTTGTGCGTCTAAAGTGTATATGAAATATTGGAATACTTACACTGTCAGATTTATATAATGTAAGAGGTACGTCCCGCTACAAACATGGCGCTATGGCTAATACTAGATGTGTTATTACGGCCATAATTGGTTATACTGTCATGTCTATACTTGTTGACCACTTCTTCATTCAACTTTCTAGCATCTGAACCACTGTTTTCACTCCATATTATCATAAATATATATGGCGTGTTTGCATCGCCATATCAATTCAATTAATGCAATGCGTAGGTATGCCAAAGATATGATATAAATATCAAGCAATGTACATGACATTCTGTAAGATCATACGTTAAATTCAAATATTTACTCTTCGAGCCCAAACAAACCTAACGTAATAGTATGATATTGTTATGCATTATAGATTGTATGTCAAGAATTACATTTCTGCATGTTTAAGCGTCTTTATGTGCCGAAGGATGTCACAAAATTAAGTCGATGTAGTCTGTCTTCGCCTACATCATGTCGAGTCACTCGCGGACTCACTTCTGGACTCACCCGTACATTTGCTTTTCAGCTCCTGTTTCTTTTCCTTTCGTTCCCTCTCTTTCTCCCTCTTTCTCTCCTATCACGGTAAATTGTTTATTGTCCAAACTGAAACGGGGTTACACGCGCAAATTATGTTGAATAACTTAAGCGCTGCGGAATTAGATTCTCGCAAATAATAAAACTCAGCTTTTGCAAGCTGCTTTAACATTGATCTCTTATTCGAGACAATTATATATTTTGACAAATTCAATGTTTAGAAATTGACAACCATTATTTACAAAGTCAGCAGAACCACTTATATAGAATAGATTTAGCTTTAGTATTTAACATAGTAAAACGAGGATGATAGCTGTAAGATTGTACTGCATGTTATAACAAAGGTAGATATATATAATTGTTTCTTTGTTTAACTACAGAAATACGCTAACGTTGAGTGGAAAGCTGTATTGCGCAAATATAGATACAGTTTTGTCTCCAAGATCCGTTTCGCATCCTCAGTAAATAGTTATATCCGTACATTATAAGAATATCAATTACTCAATCACTGATACAGACGATATTTAATGATATCAAATTACACGAGTAGGGCTATAGGAAGCAACAGCACGAGTGGCGAAGAGAGTTCCTCTAGATCTTTGAATGACTGTCCGCGAGATTTGTAAAATGCATCAAGTAATAACTCTAGTACTGTCAAGAGAATCAGCGGCCGGCAGAGCTACGAATTTTTGTAAATAATGACATTACATTATCCAAGTTGTTGTTGCAGTGCTGTGCTAAATCATCTGTAGTACGACATTCCGTAAATAAAACCCCGTATTTTTTGATAGCACAGTATATATCTGCCGTGTTTGAAAGTTGTGCCATTATATTATACAAGTGCTCTTGTATTGTGTTCTCAACCCCTCTAAATAAAATTTCTAAAAAAGCGATTGCGTAATCACCGTTCGCATCTAAAACAACGTGCGGCGCAATGAACGCGCCACTGCCAAGATCGACGACGTTTGCAAGCTGCTCGAGCGTCTCAAGAGGCTGGTCGTCTCACACACTATGCTATATCATCGAGTTAACGCGACGGGATCCCCCAGTCAAACTTGACCATCACGTTGCTCACGCCTTTCGAGTGTGCGATCGTCCGTTTGATCGCATCGCCGTCGCTCTTGCGGATCAACATTGACGGGATCGAGATGTCGCCACTCGACTCATCGTCTTTCTGTAGGTGTAGGTATAAGCATCGGTCAGTGGAAGCAACGAGTGGCTTTCTCATTATAGCAGCAACGTACCATGAACGGCAGCACAGTTTCGCAAAACGTGTCGCCCGTGCTCTTGAGGCACTCCGTGTCGGTACACAGACATTTCGAGTCGGCGATCAGCACTGCGCGTGCACCAGCATGTTGCGCTTGGCGCACTTTCTCCACAAAGTGGCAGTCGCCGCGGTCGAGCAGCAATGCAAATGGCGGTTCCCAGTTGTCGGCTGCGATCTTCTCACACCCGGTCGAGTTCGTGTAGATCAGCTGCGTCTGGAGACTCCCGATCGTGTATGCAGGGTACCCAAACAGCGCATCTTTGTGCTGGTATCCGTCTTTCTTCATGAGCGACTCGGGCAGGACGATCTGCAGCTTGGTGTGGTCGTTCTACCAGTCACATGCACCACAATAAACGAGAAGAATAGCAATAAGTGTGAGTGCTTGATGTGTACATTGTCAGCAGCAAGAGTATGGTTTCTTCAACGGTCCACTGCGCGCGCACACGCATGCGGATGCACGCGCACAGAAGTAGGTTGAAGTAATACCTCCCGGCATACGTTGCGCACGACGCACCTCGGTTGACGGCCACTGGTCGACGTCCATCGCACGCGCATCTGCGATGCTCGAGTGCACAGCCACTGCTGCGAGCGCAGCAAGTGCCCATGTCGATCGCCCCCACATCGTTCCGTTGGCAGCTGTCGTCGGCGGTGCTCTGTTGTTGTTGTAGCTGCAAGTGTGGCTCCGATTTCGAACGGATCGAGAAATGACAAGAGAATGCATGTTGGCAGAAGAAAAACAGAAAGCGTGAGATGCGATCCTGAAATGCAGCAATTTGATTTGCTAAAATCTACATCGCAGCTGATTATAGCGAATCGTTATGTGCCAACATGGAGAAAACAATAGTATTTTCATAAATCAACAGCGAGTACTTTTTGTAAATAAATTAGTTGTGCCAAAATAACAAAGAAGTAGTTTGCTACTTATGAAAAATTACACTAAAAATACGACACTGCATGCAAAACAACTTTGTTTATTTGATATTTTTCAAAGATCTGTCTAATGAGACGTGTAATGAACAGTTAGACTACCGGTAGCACAACATCGAGATCTTACGTCGCCAGTGGTGGCCAGCACACGCATGTTAGTACATGTGTGACCGACCGTGGACAAGTCTTAATTGTGGTGAAATATTGAAGAGGTTGGTATAAATAATCAAAAATTTAAACTAATAGAACACAGTTCTGAGCTTTCATAGTATTATACATACATCTGTCTGGTGCCACGTGTTAGTGGACAGTACATGCAGCAAATGGATATGTGAAAACCTGTACGGCCGCTGCTTGTAGCGAATCCCAATGCGCTAGCATGAAAAAAGATTTGGTGAAATCAACAACATAACTTGTCTGAAATAATGCGCAGTATTTGCGGTCAAACAAAATGGACGCAATAAGGTATTGTTTTTGCAGACTGCAAGACAAGCTTCAAAAGCAAATATAATCGTGAATCGATCAAAAGCAGCAGTGCAACCATATGACACTGCTGCGTTCAATACGACGAGGTAATATATAACATGTCTCCTCGTATTATATATCATGTAACATGCCAAATATATATAAAAATATATACAGAATGCACAAACCAGAAGCCTTATTTTCTTTGCTTCATGAAGAAGTAGGTTTTGCTTTATTTAATGCAGCATAGCAGCATAAAACAAACAACAGCATAAACTCATTACAATTGAGTTCATATATCTTGGTCGTCAAACCTTTTATCGACGGCACATGTTCATCTATATATTTTACATTAGTTACATGAGTATTGTAGCACCGGGTTTACAGTAGACCCAAATACATATTTCACGCACCAGCATCGAGAAAAGAAAACCATTTTCGTGAGTCAACGAGGTTTGTACGGAGGTATTGATTATAAAAGGTGCATCGAAAGTTGAATTACATGCTTTAGCTTAAACACTGAGTACAACAATATAGCACAAGTTTAACACTATATGTGAATTTTTGCGAGAGTGTATCTATTGGATGCGCGCATGCTATATGCACCATTTCGAAATTTGGCAAGGCGACTGCCAATTGCTCAATAAGTTTCATATTGAGCTTGTTGCAAACTATTGGCATGGTGTGTATTTGAACATAAATATTGTTCAGTTTGCAAATGCAACTAACATAATGTTTATATATATGTATATGATGCAGTGTATCCTACACATGCATAGATGAAATAATTACCACAAAATTAATACATTGGAACGCGCGTAAGGTCGTGTATAGTACATATCGATTTCTGTTACATCAAAAGCAACTATATATTTAAATAAAACAGGTTAATTGCATGATATGTGCGTATACCATACAAGCAAAAAATAACCGCAATGAGGTGGCCTTGCAGTTCTGCACACAGTAAAGTAGGCGTAAAAGCAACTGTCTATCAAATAGAGCTGCAAAACGCGCTACGCGTGAAAGCAAATGAGTCCCCACTCCCTTCACCCCCCCAACACACTAACAGCTACGCACACGCCGTGCTATACAAAGCCTTTAACAACTGCGCACATAACGCCGACGCCTGCATTAACGCACTTGTCATGCACGACAACGATGCACTAAGCAGCGTGCTTCACAAACAGGACCAAGACATCCTCAACTGCTCACACGCCATGCGGTTCATTTTGTGAACCGATCGATATTATGTTTAACAGTTATATATTGTATTATGTGTGTCAGTTTACATGTAATAAACTTAACACTGGATATATATCAACAAATAAAGATATCGGAAATATATATCATTTATCTTTCAAAGCAGTATAAACGATTTGCATTTCGCTCAATTCGTGAGATTAATAGTTTAAACGAAAGTCTTGTATATTAGCTAAACAACGATGCCTACAAGGTATCTAAATCTGCATGTGCCTTCCACACCATTCCTTTTGAAAAAAGAAAATCATGTTGTTTTATACACAAGATTGTACATGTTGTCTAAGACAACATATGGGGTTAGAGGGGTCAGTGTAATGAGCCATACGAGTATGACAAACTTAGCCAAATATAATAAACTTGGTAGCTTAGCTTTTCAGGTTATAACAATATGTTGGATGTAAAACCGCAATCCACGGCACACTTCTAAATATAGCAAAACGGTACTTTGTAAAAGTTAAGAGTAGGCCATGAGTTCCATGTAATTTAGTATCTTACCCAAACTATGTTTGCGCTAAGAACAACTACAATATCGGGTCGTATAATCAATAAACTTCGGCAATACCATGTAGCAATCCAAGAGAGGTCGAATGACAAAGTCATAACATGTGAGAGTAGCGTTGAAGCAATGAGATGGTTTGTAAAGTAGCCGCATATTTAAGTACTGATCAGTTTTAATGTCGATCAAAAGAATGTTTGAAATGGTGCCGTCATTCGCTTACTGTCTGCTTTATATTTCATTTCTGTAGAAGGTACCAGCATAGCTATAATGAGATATTTCAGTTGTTTCTACCTTAGTACGATACATGCAGCGACCATCAAAATGATAACAATTCAACGTTGATGTACGATATGTTTTCGCTCTAGATATCATAGGTATTCAAAACGGATGTTTCTATGACCATTATTACAAAACGCGTGTACTACACACGCTTCCTCCTAAATAATAGGCAATCACGTGATGCATGCAAACTGTGTTGTGTTTAAACTTGTACAAACGTATATTTCACTCATAGGTAATGAAATACAAATATTAAGCAACACAAAGTGTGCTGAACCAGCCTACACAGCTCAAAATTGTCTGTTTTGGCTACGCTTCCTATATTTCCTTGCTCCAATTTGCTAAATTAGCAAGCATATAGTGTCTGTAAGCGGAGATCGATGGGCTCGACTAGATCGCATGTGGACGTCGCTCGCTTGCGCATCGCTTGGCAGTCCGCACAGTGCCCTATTCGGCTGTATTCGCTGCCTTTTCTTGATGGACCGGAAATTCGTCGCAAAAATCTATTTTGTCTACTTTATGATCAAAACTTAGTATCCACACATGCCAACTCGACTTAATACGAGGTTGCAGTGTATATCCAATGCATTGTCTGTTTTAGCTGATTGTAATTCAGGAGTGCTAAATAGCATGCACTTTAAGGATAATTTAGACTACACCAATTTCCATTTCGTAGAATATTTTGAGACAGACTAGCATACTGTATCTGAAGCACTTCATATCAATGTAATTTTTGGTGTGAATTAAGTGTTGAAGTAACTTATTGCTTACATATTTGTTCTTCATTGAATATATATAAATTCATTAACTTCAATAAATGGTAGTGAATATTCCCATGATCACGATATCAATCATTCAGCGACTCGTTTAAATACATACACAAATGTGTGAACTATTTGCGAGAATATAACAGGCGCATATATCGTGTTATGCCATTATTTACACAAAAAGTCCTATTCTATATAGCAGGATTTTTCACACAGTCCCGACTCAGTATTTGTTGCACAGCATAGACCTCAAACTAATTACTGGCAGCTGCGGTTTTCATCGGTATGATGCTTAGCAATAGTCTTTGCCGTTTCTTTCGCGACAGTATTCATGATCAGTATATTTTCATTTGGTCACCACATTTTGGTCTGCCATGTGTTTTGATTCGAAAACCACCTATCAAGGTCGCATCTTTTGTTTGTAATATCAATACGTCTAAGTTTGTATACAACAATGTGAACTGTTGTGTGGATGCACTTTACTAAACTATTTTAATTATAAGGTAATTTCCCGATTTTTGCCGTACCACTTGACTCGGAGTATGCATTTGTTTGTCCATTTGAATACAACATGCGATGTATCACGATAGGAACCATCACGCAAGTGTACAGCCAATCTCGTATATCTCAATCTTATATATCTATGTTGCCATTTTCGACTTGTGAATTTCAGTATTGTATTAGGCAAATGCTTTTGATAGAAGTCGTCGTCATGATTTCCATTGCAGAAATATGTATCAATTGTTACTACAACCGTTGTATTTTGCTAGTTGTGCAGTGTAACGTACGTTGACTCTACGACATCAACACATTTACGTATCCACTATTCTGTCCTTCATGCTTAGCATCAACACGAAAGAACTCTCCCGGTCGATGTAAGCAGGGCTATACAATAGAAAAACAGTGCAAAATATATTTCTTATAGCGTCATGTACCATTTCATGCTAAAATCATTCGCTTCGAATTAGTATATCTCATTGCACGCTGTTTCGAGGATGTATGGAAAAGCAAGCGTGTCATTCACAACAGTTAGTGCGCTTAGTATCCAGTGCTACGAAAACAAGAGAAAGGAGAGCTGCAATTAATTACTGTCAATTTTTAGTCCGAGCCACATACAGTGCTGCGCAAAAATTGTCCGCACCCCAACTTTTTTGTGCTCGGTTACTTCGTTCACGATTCAGAAAATGCTTTTTGGATATTTGGGTGAAGGACCAATCAAAGAACAGATGTACCGTCCATTCTTGTCATATTCTTTATACTTTGAAGTTTATTTGTAAATTATTAATTTTCCTGTGCGCAAAAGTATGTCCGCACATCGGTAAGATTCGTAATTATTATTTTTTGACAAGGTCGTTTTTGTAATAAATGCTTTCACTGAATTCCCCGTTCATTTTTACAACGCGTGGCGTCATTTCGAAATCCATCCGCGATGGGAACGGGGAAGGAGCTCACGGAGCAAGAAGTCGGCCAGATCATCGCGTTCAAGACCGAGAAAAAGAGCAACAGATGGATCGCGCGCCACCTTGGTCGCAACGAGAAGACGATACGCAACTATTTGAAGGACCCTGAGCGTAGCAAGCGCAAGAAGCGCACCGGTAGACCCTCCAAAATAAACAAGCGGACGGCCCGTCGCATCTTCTGCCTCGCGACGGTGAAGCATTTGACATCGAAGCAGATCGCTGCTGATCTGGACGGACTCGTGCACCACAGCACTGTTCGTCGCGTCCTCCGCACCAGCAAATTCGCCAAGTACATCAAG